>CM040403.1:61718664-61987030 GCA_022702515.1 Ilyophis sp. 1 JC-2022 | reverse complement strand
AAAAAGTTCAATATTTTTTGTCACTCATTTCAGAAAGTAAAACTCATATATTATATAGATTCATTACACATAGAGTGAAATATTTCAAGCCTTTATTTCTTGTAATTTTGATGATTATGGCTTACAGCTAATGAAAACCCAAATTCAGTGTCTCAGAAAATTAGAATATTTTGCTTTAACATATTTTTAAAGTATCATATTTAATATTTGGTCGCATATCCTTTGCATGCTGTTACTTCCTGAAGTCTGTGACCAATCAACATCAAAAGACTCTCGATATCTTATTTTCAGGTACTGTTACAAGCGATACTATAACCTCTCTGCATTTGAACTGATCTCTATGAGAATTGGGGGGTAAGACTAGATTCAGCTGTAAATTACGCTGGTACAGTATGGAACACATGACTGGCGAAATGGCTGTACGTCATCAAGGGTCTAAGGCAGGGGTAGCCAACACGGTGCCCGCGGGCACCTGGTCGCCCGCAGGGACCACGTGAGTCGCCCGCGAGGCATGTTCTAAAAATAGCAATATAACGCGTGTATCTACGTGGCTCGTTATCGGCGATTTACTGTTAACTTAGGCACGCAAACGAACACTTGCGGTAAATACGCTAAATGAACAATTTAAGAAACAGTATTAAACCAAAAAAAATTATTATGAAATATCTATATATATTTCGATAGCACCCCCCCCCCCCCCCCCCCCCCCGTCAACAATTTCAATCGAGGTCCGCGAAATGTTTTGATAGTTGCTATTTTGTGTAGAATTTTGAGACAAAAAATGAACTCAATCTATTGTAGAATATGTCTGTAATGTAATAAAACGTGGAGAAGGTGAAAGGAGTGGGCAGACTTTCCGGCTTGACTGTATATATATATATATATATATATATATATATATACACAGTACGGACGGAAAGTGTACTCCATAATATTGGATTTGAAATGGAACAGTGACTATGAGGTTAAAGTGCAGACTTTCAGTTTAATTTGAGGGTTTTTACATCCATATCGAGTGAACCGTGTAGCAATTGTAGCCCTTTTTATACACAGCCCCCCCCCCCATTTTAGGGGACGAAAAGTAATAGGACAAATTAACATAAACTTAAATAAAGTTATCATATTTAATATTTGGTTGCATATCCTTTGCATGCCATGAGTTCCTGATGTCTGTGACCCAACAACATAAAAATACTATTGGGGTCAACTTTCTACGATCCCAAATAAGGGGTGTTATTTTGCGGGCGCAGTCAAAGTATTTGCACGCGCTATCATTTCACTTTACAGGTGATCAACTAAAGCCTAATTTGGACGGGATAAGTTTTACAAGGGGAGGTGGGGTAATGTACTAATTACCGGAGGATCTCCGTTATTTTAGTCCCGTCTGAATCTACCATGTCTGTAACTTTTACGGACTGCACGCTCCCGCGCCAGTAAAGATTCCGCCATCTTTTACCTACTGTTAAATGTCCTGTAAAACTAACCCCAGGTTAAATAAATCCTGTGCGAATTAACATGTCGGTAAATATACTGTTATTTCCTGTGAGAAATTCGTTTTCCAGTATTTCTTCTGGTTTTTCACATAAGCACTCGAGAACCGCTTTGGTTGCGCTCGCTTCAGTCCAAGTGCAAGCCACAACTATTGGCCGACCTCTAAATTAAGTGTAACGTTACTTTAAATAAGACAGAGCAAAAAAAAAAAAACTGGCTCAAAAGTACATTGTAACAAATTTCTGTAGTTTTCACAGCATTATTACTGTATAATGAATAAATGCTTACTGTAGAACCTGTATACAGCATGTTGCTGTAGATCTGCAAAACATCATGGTCAAAATTCTTTGGCGGGTGAATTCTACAGTAAATATATTATTCCAGTGAATCACAATACAGTAATTTTGAGCGGGATTTTTTTTTCAGCAGTAGAAACTAGCGATGTGCAGTTCGTGAACGAATCTGTATTTTTGAACGACTCTTTATGCTGAGTCGTCTGAGTCGACTCAACAGTTCGAGGGAATCGTGCTTACCACGGCTCTGGCTCTTGGCTCTGGCTCTTAGCTCTGGCTCTGCCTGATTTCTACTACAGCCGGGAGCCGTGTCACTAGTTGTAACCTAGGTTGAGCAGCAGTAGTGATGCGCCCAACAAAATAGGTCGCACGAATCTGTTTTATAATCATTTAAGAATACATTTTAATTTGATCTAGCAATATTGCACACATTTTTGTGAATTAGATAATCATCTCAGCTCGTTCCAAAGTGATTATTACTAGGCTACTGCTAATGGTTAAAAGATGTACCTTCAGTCGCTTCCTACCCAACTCTTATCAGCACGAAATCAACTTGACTCAGAGCCGTGAACCGCGACATTATCGCACGGCTCCAGAGTCGTGACACAAACCAAAGTCCTTTCGAGTTTTAACAGAGAGCAAATGTTAATTAATAATCGGGTTTAGCCTACTCAGCGTCGGATCAACCAGAAACCTTGACAAAAGTATTCTGTTATATCAAATGATAGTCCGAGACACCTACTTTGTATTATGAAATTATTACATGTGGCTGTTTGCAACCGAATTGCAGCATAAAACAGAATGAATATGCGATTGTGTTCAGCAAATACGCTACTTCTTATTTAAAGTGGTTGCATTTTTATTTTAGAACTCGTGACCAACACAATAGTGAACAGATAAATACAATTTTGTATAATAGAATAGGCTAAATAAATAGCCAAATGGTTCAAATAAACATACTTTATGGCGTCCAAATAAATCTTTACGAAATCTACTATTTAAAACTAATAAACGAAACGGGCTCCTGTATACACACACACGCACCAAGAGCTGGCTTGTTTGTCGGATTTGGCTGGCTATCTCTCCTACACAGTCATCCATCCACCACATTTTCAGTAGGCTACTGGATTCTAGGATATGATTGCAAATATAAATCTTATTTTTTTAGACTAATAAAATAGCTATAGCCTATGCAAATATAGCCTTACCATTCAATGTCTATTCTTACATGTAATATCTAATGTTGCAATCAATGACCGACAGCGATATTTTACACTTCTGCTAGAATAACGGAGTTGGGAAAGCTGTAAATAAATGTAAACTGGATGCGATTGCAAACTAGCTTGAAAAGTAAGGGGGAGTGAAGCATAGGCTATTAAAAATGTGCATCAATCAGGTGATTTAGGTCTGAATAAAATATCAAAGCTAGTTTACTAAATTAATTTGCTACCAGCTAGACTATGCTGTCTGAAATAGCTTCAAATTCCAGCTCGCGCCGCTGGGAGAAAAAGATGCGGCTCGGGTAGTTCAAAAGGATCAACCAAACGAACGGCTCTACTGTATTAACCGGAAGTACCAAAAACCGACTCCGACCCGACTCTTCAAACCGAACGGTACGGAAAGAGCCGACTCAAGAAAAAGAGCCGAACTGCCTACTCTAGTAGAAACAATAATCTGTATTTGCTGATAGGTACATTTTGCATCATTTCCAACACAGATGTTTTCTAGTTTATGTTATCACGCAGACAGAAGAGGACCCAACATCTTTATCTCCATAACGTTAACAGTTACGATGAGAGTATAACATTATGCTGATGGCCACCTGCTTTTCTCCACACAATTTTGTTGCAAGAGCTTACTGACAAGATTCCACACTTTCTTCAGCCTTTAACTTCAGCAAGGTAACTTAGCTCATTATCTTGCAACTGTACATTAATTTAGCACAGTTTTCTCATGTAAAGTTACCCGTGTGTGTAATTTTAAGAGTGCACTGTAAATGACAATGCATGACGGGTAATTTGTAAATTACCACCACCGCGTAACATTGTGGGATCGCAAGCAGGCACGTGCACACATATACCTCAAAGGGGGCTTGAGCACCTGCCGTTTGGCCTGCTATAGAGAAGTGCCCTTTTTCAGTAAAATAAAAAATATATAAACTCCTCAAAAAAAGTTTGGAAACGTTATTTCGGTCGATTATTCCTCCCCTTTAATAATACCAATTGGTATTGTATTTTATATCGTTGGAAAGCCTGATTAGTCACCTTTACAACGAGGTACAACTTGTAAGGATCATGCATTCGTGGAATGAGCAACACAGCTAACCGTGTGGGTAGCGGCCCAAAAAAATGTGCCAAAATCCCCTGCAATATTCTTCTGTTGGTATTCACTCTCGTTTTGAGTTGCTTGGTGGACTGGATGATTGCACTCTCCCACAGTAATAAGGAAAAAACAACACATATTGGCCATTTTTACACTTTATTCATTTTACACTGTCAGGGACCTCAGTAGCGTGTGGAAGATCCATACGCAGCCACAACAGCTTGGCAGCTCCTCCTCATGCTGGTCACCAGCCTGGTCACACACTGCTGTGGGATGGCATCCCATTCCTCAACCAGGATTTGTCGCAAGTCAGTGTCATGGTGTGGGGCGGTATCTCTCTCACAGGCAAAACAGAACTTGTCATCATTGAAGGCAATCTCAATGCAGTGAGATATCGGAATGAGATTCTGGAGCCAGTGGCGATCCCATATCTCCAGAATCTGGGACCTAACTCCATCCTCCAGGATGACAACGCTCGCCCCCACAGAGCCAGGATCATCACAGAGTACCTCCAGAATTTGGGAGTGGAGAGGATGGAATGGCCTGCCGTGAGTCCAGACCTCAACCCAATTGAACACTTGTGGGATCAGCTTGGGCGTGCTGTACGTGCCAGAGTGACCAACGCAACCATGTTGGCTGACTTGCGACAAATCCTGGTTGAGGAATGGGATGCCATCCCACAGCGGTGTGTGACCAGGCTGGTGACCAGCATGAGGAGGAGGTGCCAAGCTGTTGTGGCTGCGTATGGATCTTCCACACGCTACTGAGGTCCCTGACAGTGTAAAATGAATAAAGTGTAAAAATGGCCAATATGTGTTGTTTTTTTCCTTATTACTGTGGGAGAGTGCAATCATCCAGTCCACCAAGCAACTCAAAACGAGAGTGAATACCAACAGAAGAATATTGCAGGGGATTTTGGCACATTTTTTTGGGCCGCTACCCACACGGTTAGCTGTGTTGCTCATTCCACGAATGCACGATCCTTACAAGTTGTACCTCGTTGTAAAGGTGACTAATCAGGCTTTCCAACGATATAAAATACAATACCAATTGGTATTATTAAAGGGGAGGAATAATCGACCGAAATAACGTTTCCGAACTTTTTTTGAGGAGTGTATATATATTTAAAAAATTAAAAAATAAATAAATTCCTGTTTGCGCACAGCCTGCCCTGCCGAACAGATATATTGATTGAATCAAAATATCAGGTCGGGAGAGTGGTGCTCCCGGCGATGCCCTCTACCGCTACCCTCCCTCTTGGTTTCCGCCGCAGCGGCGAGCACTGTGTGGGCACCGAGCCTTTCTATGGTGAAAGAACGCACGCAAAATTGCACGCATACGCATGCATAGGCACTCGACAGTCGTGAGTCAGTCAGTGTGATGAGTTACTTTGAGGCAGACATCAGGTATGTAGCCAAACAAAGTATAAATATACTGTTAATTTTCGTTTTATATTGATATTAATGCGCTTTAGAAATTGCTTGACACTATTTGGCAGCTCAAAATGTACCAACTAGCTATCGTTAGCGTTGATATCTTTTGCTAGTAATGTGGGAATCAGTGGAATATTGTCGAGTTTTTGTGTCCCATCCACTGAACTTAAAAGAACGGTCCCATCTCACCACATTAATTAACTGTCAAGTAGCAGTGTTTGAAGCAACCTCAGTCATGGGCTTGTTTTAAATTAATTATTTCACGGACCGCCAAAGGGAAATCGCGACCGCCAAAATGACAATAATGGGGAAAACGGCAAATAAATTCATATCCAAATTAATTAAATTGTTTGGGTGCAATATGGTCTCTCGGCTAGCGGATGGCGATGTATACTGTACTAGTCGCCTTCAAGATTTCAGTACTAGGAGATGAGTAGAACAAGCAGAACCCTCAACTGTATAGAAATGAGGCTCAGCTATTCTGTGGCAGTGCAACCTAAATCTTTGAGGCGACTCAGTAGAAAGACATAGCGTACGCAGCGAGTTGGATGGAACACGCTCCAATTTTGAATTAGGCTACCTGTTATGTTCTGTACATCTGTTTGTATTATTATTTGATATTTATTCTGGATTTATTCTTTTTTATTTCATCATTGCATTCCCCTCTGTTCGTGGGTTGTCCGAGTCTCATCTGTGTGTTTGTTTACCCAGTCTCGTGCATGCACTATTCGGGTGACTTCGGGAGTTTTCGTGGGTTAACGCTGTATTTCCGAAGTTTCGTTTTCTGCTACTTCCTGATTTCCTTCCCGTGTATAATTGTATATATTACTAACTCGCGGTAACAATCACTCGGGTGCTTTATTAGTTACGTGCACTTTACTAAAACCAATTAACATAAATGTATACTAACAACTAACTGTCTGTCTTATGGCTTGATACTAACATTTAACCAGCTTCTCCGCTTTATCTTTGTTACTCGCATTTCAAACTGGTCCTGAGCTACCTCTGTAATTCGCTCCAGCTGTTTGTACTTAGACTTCACCTCTCTTGATTACTGTGCACACTCTGCTCCTATTCGAGCCCATTGCTTGTTATGCATGTTTCTGAGTCCCTTCCATGTTTTCGTTATGTTCTCGTGATTGATTTATTGTTTACCTAATGTGTTAACCCTCCCTTTCCTATGTGTATATAAGACCCACAATTCTGTTTCTTCCCAGTCAGTGATTGAGTGTTCTTTATTTATTTTTCTATTTGTGCGCTATCAAAATATCATAATTGGTATAATATTCAATTATTTTTGATTTCTAAAACCTAACTCCTGAACACAACCCTACTGGTACATTACAACCATAGCCTACATATATACTCCAAAAACTGTATTTACGGTACAATTTATGGAACAGAAATTTGCTGCGTGCGTTCGCATAGCCTACGTCAGGGGTGGCCAATTCCAGGCCTCGCGGGCCGGTGTGTATGCAGGTTTTTACTGCCACCAGTTACCATGGTTCAATCAGCTAATTAGTCATACACACAATCACCGATTCACTTGTAAATTACAGAACGATAAAATGCTACAATACACACATTGACGCATACCGGCACAAGAACATTCATCAGCTGCTTTTCATATCGCGGATATGTAGATTAAAATATCAGATCGTGTAAACGATTGGGCTAATTAAATAATTGTTAACTGGCGGCAGCAAAAACCTGCATACACACCGGCCCGCGAGGCCTGGAATTGGCCACCCCTGGCCTACGTACTACCAGAAACAATATTCTCTGCCAGGAAAAACCCTGAATACATACATTTTAATATTCCTTCATTCCAAGCATATATTTATTTAATTATTTGCAAAAATCGCCGGCGTGCCCTTTTATGAATTTGGGCCCCTGCCCCTCTAACATCCTCTGCACGTGCCTGATCGCTAGTATCTGAATTTTGAATTTAACGCAGCCAACGATCCAAGAGGCAGAGTAACAAGACAGGAGTCTGCCATGGTCTACTAACGTTACATCCGACTGCAAAAAGGAACAATCACCTGTCTCAGGTATGTAACATGGGATATATTAAGTTACTACTGCTGGTCTGGGTGAGTGATGATTGTTTCGGTGACATTAGCTTGGACGGGCGCTTCCTAGCTAACGGTAGCTAGCTAGTTGAGGCTAACACGCATATAACGTTATCCGGATAATTGTATTTTGACTGCTGCTTAACACATTAGTACTAGTAGATGGGAGCTAACGTTACGCTGAATATACAGTTTATGGCTATGTTAGTTTATGGCTATATTCGCCAGCAATAAACTGGTCTGAGTGAGTGCTGACTGTCAGGTTTGTTTCGGTGACACCAACGTTAGCTAGCTGGGCAGGGGAGAATTAACTAGCTAGCTGGCGTTGGGGCTAACGCACATAACGTTAACCGGACAACGAGACAATTTTATGGAAGAGGCATGGTATTAGGCTTGGGCGGATCAGGGTTCCAAAATAAGAACCAGAACCCCAACTCCGCTTTTTTGAAGAGCCGGGTTCCAGCTTGTGGAGAGCCGACTACAAACACAAAACCCAATTCTGAGTGACTGCTCACGCACAGTCGCACACATAGGCCTCTTGCATAGTGCACAGCACGCACACGTTTAGACATTTTAAACATAAATAGGTCTACATTTAAGCAATAGCCTACTATATCATCAATATAGTCACAGTTAAAGGGTGTTTCGTGTCGGGCCGGCAACCCTTTGACTGTGACTATATTGACGATATAGTACTGCGTCTCGTACCTTATTGCTTTTATAAAACGGTTGCCAGCTATATTGTAAATAATATATAAGGACAAGGCACACTTTCAATAAAACAATTTTTAATTAACGTTATGAATTTAATTTCAGCAGCAGAGAAAATAGTTCCCAGTGTAGCTGTTGCCATGCAACACAAAAACAAAGCTAGGAATGGAATGCTAGCTAGCAAATGGACTAATAGCTAGCGTTATGTGCTAATAACATAATATTCATAATAATTGAATGCACTGCACTAGTAATAATATAATATAATGGTTATAATGTTAGCTAAAACCGTTATCTATATATAGCCTATACAGATGTGAAGTAATGTTAACTTGCTTTCACACAACCCTAGGCTATGTTTCTCACGTTAACTTACAGCTAGCTAATTACTAAGCCTAGCTAAATTCCTACTAAATTCGTATTTCCAAACTGAATAAATACTGCACCTCTAACCACAAAAATGGTTTGCTAGATTAAAGTTGCTGTAACGTGCCAAATACAAACTTTTTTTATCTGCAGATTTAATGTTTTAACCGGTTTCATGAATCAGCTGTAACGTTAAGCCTAAACTGTTGCTATGCATAAAAGAGACTAATCTAGAACTCTCCAGTGAGAATGTCACTCCACTGTTAATTTCCTTTCCAGTGGATTTAGTTTCCAGTAGCTTTCGATTTTATGTCCACTCACGGACATGATTTCTCTAGCCTCGGCTCCGCGATTTAAGTGAGAATGGGGTTTGGTCACCAGGGCTCACGGCTCCTACGTAGGGAGCTGGATACTACGAGGGAGCCGGTTCCTGCAGGGGAGCCGGCTCCAACACGGGACTCGGCTCTCACAGGGAACTCGTTATCTAGTGCTCAGAAGTCGGAACCGACTTGTTAACAGTACCCGGTTTTCAGCAATGACCGCAATGCTGCGTTATCATGAATGGGATACCCAATAGACACGGGCCTTTGCCCACCAAAGTTATGCATGGTGCCTGGCCGAGTTTATGTTGGCGCTTGTCCAATAAAAAAAAAAAACAAGCATACCAGTGCACTAACAAGCATACCAGTACACATTTAGACACGCAGTCGACGATTCCATTTGTATTAGGTTTAGGTGATGCATTTGATTTTCTGTTCGGAATTTTAGTTTAATAATTATTTTCAAGTGAAAATAATTCAGAAGGATGCTTTAAATACGTGTTACAAATCCAATTACATTGCAACGCACTCCCTCCAATGACTGCGCGGAGCCGGTTCTAACTCGGAATCGTGGTTTTTAATTGGAACCGGAACCGGCTCCGAGAATTCTGGATCCGCCCAAGCCTACATGGTATTAGGCTTGGGCTATTAAAGTGATTGCATTGGTTACACCTGTTACAGGGCAGGCTAATTGTATTTTGACTGCTGCGTAGTAGCTAACGTTGTACGGGAGCTATACTGAAGATACAGTGGCCGTGTGCAAATCACGCAGTTGCCTAATATTGAATATGCCAGTTATACTTTTTTCACTGATAATAGTAACATTATGGAGGATATTTTTCGCATACTGCATGTCACTTAACAGTAGGTTCTGCAGTAACAGGATACAGTATGCTAGTACACAAGACGCAGTATATAGGGCTCTGCTTCAGATGCAGCCAGTGTCTGGCTAAGGTAGTTTAGCGCCTACCCTCTTTGGTTTAGCGATGGCTTCAGAAGCCATCAGAGAGGGTCGGAGGAGCTGAGCAGATGCAGCCTCCCAGTAAGCTGTGTGTCCCTAAAGCTGCTTAATGACATTGGACATCTCAAGACAGTAAAGGCATATGAGGAACTGTTATTACTTTTGATGCTCAATTTTTCATCATAATTAATATTGAATTAATTTAATATAACATAATTTTGATCATAATCCTAATAATGATAGTAATCATAATATAGTCTACTCCACTCATACCTTCATTATAATGTGAAAACACCTGATTCAATTTAATGTCTTTATTTAACATATTTGTGTGTCTGGTTTACTGCTGGCAACTACAAAATAAATGTTATTCTATTCTATTCTATTACCATTGTGTTTAATACATTTTGTAATGTTTACGGTTTTTATTCTCCAGCCCTCTGCCCCAGCTGCTGATGTCTCAAGATCTGTCACCTTACCCAGCACCCCTCGCTTGGTTGTGCAAGGTAAGACCTTCCCTTATTTTGTTGAGATTTATTAGTTGTTACATGGATACATTTGTCAAACATACTATAACTTTTTTTGTCCCCCACCTGATGAAATTGGCTCGAGTTCTTCTGTCCATCACATCAACAACACTCCCACCACTCGTGTGTGTGTGTGTGTGTGTATAGTGAAGCCTTTTAGTGCTCTTTTGGTGATCATATTGTGTTAATGCATTTCAGGAGAGACATTGAGCGCTCACACATGGATGATGTCCATGGAAGGAATGGTTCTGATGGGGCCACACAGCAATCTTGTGAACGGAGTGGCAGCGATCTTCGCTGCCTACTATGTCTTCAACCTGCAATACCGCAAAGAGGCCTCAAGTACCCTTCAGTTTGTCCAAAGGTATGTTTAAACGGTTTAAACACCAATAAGAAAATAGAACCTTCACTCTCATATGCTCCAAACCCACTGGTTTATGGAACGTGGTTTATAGAGGCGCTTCATCAGATCTGAGTCTTTCTTTTTCTGTTTTCAGAGCATTTCGCGGTATCAACTCCCAGCCAGGCAGCAAGGCAGAAACGCGGGCTCAACGCACCTGTCTGCACCCTCTTAAGAACTCCTTGACGTAATTGATCGGGACGTAGGAGGTTATTGGTAGCAGTGTCCAGCAAATGCGTAAAAAAAAAGTTTTAAAAAAAAAAAAGTTTGTTAACAAAAGTTACATAGCATTAAATTAGGTCTCGTTGGCTACATATGTACGTTTGTTTTTCCACTCGAGCACTGTCTTGTACAATATGATTGATGAGCCTATTGCTATTTTAGCATTTTGCGTGCATTTCACATACTGTAATGCAAGCGTTCACTTTATCATGGGTTAAAGCAAGAAAAATTTTCACGACTGAAAAAGAAAACGCGGGGACCGGTAGTCCTTAACCAGGAAATTTTGGGGTTTTCAGAGCTCATTTAAAGCAATTGTGTGACTTTTGGGAGGTAATGCAGAGTGTTCCACAAGGTTTGAGAGTGGCCAGACAATTGAGAAGCAGTGGCCGGCCAGGCTTATTGAAGGGCTGAGGGTGATGCGGAGCGGGGCGGGCACATATGGAGTAGATGTGGATGGATCCCTTTAAGGGTTGTTTCTCCTGACTTTTAGAGTTCTATAGAGTTCTATAGGAAAATGAGTCAGGAGAAATAACCCTTGCAGTGATCCATCCACATCTACTCCATAACTGGCAACAGAGTGATGGTTTGGGGCTCGTTCGATAGCTCAGACCCTTGATGACTTACAGCCATTTAGCCAGCCATGTGTTCCATACTGTACCAGTGTAATTTACTGAATCTAGTCTCACCCCCAAATTCCCATAGAGATCAGTTCAAATGCAGAGAGGTTATAGTATCGCTTGTAACAGTACCTGAAAATAAGATATCGAGAGTCTTTTGATGTTGATTGGTCACAGACTTCAGGAAGTAACAGCATGCAAAGGATATGCGACCAAATATTAAATATGATACTTTAAAAATATGTTAAAGCAAAATATTCACATTTTCTGAGACACTGCATTTTGGGTTTCATTAGCTATAAGCCATAATCATCAAAATTACAAGAAATAAAGGCTTGAAATATTTCACTCTATGTGTAATGAATCTATATAATATATCGTCACCTTCTTAAAATAATCGCCTAAGTCATTTTTTGAGGAACATGAGATTTTTGCTTAAATCAGCTCTTCATGATGCTGGCCACCTCTGGTAAAGTTGCCTAGATCCTTAATTGAAAGGATCATGCTGTTTTACCCCGGTAATGTAATCGCCTAAGTCAAGAGTGCTCTTAGGCTGTTTGTATGTTTGCCTAAGTCACAATAAATTTTGACTTAGGCATTTTTACAAGTTATTAATATGGCGGCTGCTTCAAGATGCACAAAGAAAATCAACATAAATTAAGTCATTTCCATGATTCTGGACTCGTCCCCGAATGGTAAGTGATAATGTTTACTACAATATTTGGCTAGGCTATAAATGTTGTGTAGTTATTTAGTCTTTAATCCTCTTATGTTACATAATTGACAGACAGCGTTATTTGTAAGTCAATAGTCATCTATTGATATACCCTTTTTGTGTGAAATGATTAACAAATATCATATATTCTGTATTTGGTTCAGTTTATTCTGTTTTCTGAAAAACTTGAAAATATGACTTAGGCGATTATTTTAAGAAGGTGACGATATGAGTTTCACTTTCTGAAATGAGTGACAAAAAATATTGAACTTTTTCACGAAATTCTAATTTTTTGAGCTGCACCTGTATACATAATACAAACTACGCCTCCGCAACGTTTTTCCATACACGTAGCCTACAGTCTCTGTCTAGTAGGAAACGGAGCACCAAATAACCCATTCAGCCTCTTTAGTCTGATTTGCTTGTTATTCACGGTTTGTTATAATAAACATTGTATTGTTTGTTTGATTCAAATACTAGTTACTCTTGTATTCTGTAACACGATTTGCTTCATGATTAAATTTTTTTTTTTACTGTTCATGATGTAGCCTATTTAGGTTATCCACAAATTATCTTCCTGTGTATTTTGAGATTTAGCTAGAATGGGTCAGTTAATTACGCATTGTTACGCAATCATGCAGAACGTTCAGTTATGGATATTCCAAACACACCCGTAGCCTACTGTTTTGCTACAATGACAGCCGTTGTCTTATCAATTCCGTGTCTTATCAAATGCTTTCCATTTGTACTAAAATGCACCTGCAAATACCTTTCAGAAACTTGCTTTTGAGCTTAGTAAGTCTTTGCATGTGCTAAAGTAATCTATTTGCATGACCACCTCCCACTATTTCGGGAACTAAAGTAGGGATGCCAAATTTTGAATATTCATTCAGGCTAACCCGCGAAAATTAACGTATCTTTACATTTTAGCACACGCAATCCTTTTTACACCTCATTAGTTGATCAACTTGGATGATTTTTTGTTGGTGGTAACAAACAAAAAATGCAATCCCTGGGCAAAAGTATACAATACATACTGTAGAGTACAGGTAAAAGTGATGTTTTATTGAGGTACAGAGTTAATTATTAGGCTACATGAAAGTGTATGTAACACTGATATCAATGTTTTTATCTTAAACCATCAGAAGGGGCAAATGTATATGCTTTATAATGGACAAAACAAATTAAATTAATTTTATGACATGTTTTGGATGGGGTTTTGGACCCATAGATATCTACCCCACTAGACTGAAAATATCATAATTCCTACTTGAAAATGATGCAAAAGAGTGTTTTATGAGCCAAAACAGTTGATTTGTAGTTAAATATATAATTATTTTATTTATTTAGAGCAGGGCACAATTTAGCCATTTTGATAGATTTGGAGACACTAATGGACAATAGGGTACACTGCCTATATTTTCTATCATAGATCTTTAGTTGATTTTGCACACTTGTGGCCAGGGAGTTTATGATCGAGGAAATGTATAGATTTACCTGTTTCACTCTCAGTATTTTGTTGCAAAATAAATAAAAAAAATATTTTCTTTGGATTTTTCCAAAGTTGTTTTGCATTTGTGGCACTTTATTTTGACTTAAATTATGAAAATAAACAAATCAAAGTTTGTATTATAAATGTTACACATGTCTTGTTTAATCTAAGCCATTTACCAAGTTTCTGTGATGCTCACACCTAGAGTTAGAAAACCTTAAACAGAGCACCCCCTAAATAAGTGAGAATTTACCAAATCTGCCATCTACGCAAAGGGGTTAAACCAAACATTCTGTGATGTCACTGTGTATACATGGAAAAGTGAGGATATCATTTTTTAATTGAAATTAAGCATGAGAATTCCAGAGCACACAGTATACCTTGAATAACATGAATGACAGACAATATAGTTTGATCAAAATACCAAAAAAATACCACCCCTCCTTATCACGCTATTATCCCCAATTTAAAAACTACAATTTAAATAATCTTTATTTGCACAACTACATTTTTTATCACAAGCTTCTCTCTCTCTCTGTATATTTCACAAAACCTCCTTACACTCTACAACTGAGCATGACGTCCTTGCGTGCAAAGTGAGAACCCCTCCCATACTTTAATTGGATGTACAGTATGTCAATCTTTTACTCCTAAGGCTAATTGTTTTTACAGCGTTCAGGAGCTTGTTCTCCCTATGTGTCATTTTTGCAATGTAAAAGATGGGACAGCAGCAGAAGGCACGGTACGAGGTTACATTTCAATGGAGTTTTATTGAGGGCAAGGGGAGAACGAGAAAACTCCTGCTACATTGTTCTGTGGACACTGTTGACCTTTTTTTTACCATTGGGAAAAGTGCATCTTAGAAATGGATATGATAGTGATTTTGTTGAAATAATTTTTAATAGATCCCCCCCGCCCTTTAAATTCTTGAGGAGAAGAGTCCTCCCTGTCCTCAATGAATGTGATATATATATTGTGATGCAGAGCTGGGGAGGTCCACTGCATCACGTGAGTGAACAGACAGAAAAATAACAATGCGGTTTCTTAAATGCGGTTTTAATTCCAAACAGAAAATGCTCACCAACAGGAAGGGAAAGTGCAGAGCATAAACCTTGGCAACAGTCAGCCTTGAATACAAATCAAAACCCCTCTGCCCCCTTGCCTGGGGAACCAGGCCCTTTTGTAGGGCCAACTTGATTAGAAAATGGGTGACAGGTGGCCTGATTATCATGAGCCTCACCTGTCACCCTGCTGGTGCATAGCGCCAGTGCTGACCACCAGGGGGCAGCACACCAAATCCTTTCCCGGCACCACAATATATATATATATATATATTTATATATTGTGGCACAGCACTGGGGAAGGTTGCACATGGTGAACAGACAGGAAAACAATGGAAAAAGAGTTAAATAGTTAGAATTTATTAAATTCGTCGGCACCAAACTGAAAGAAAAAAAACTCACCAACATGGGAAACAAAGGGGCCAAAAATGCAGCAACAAGTTAATCCAAAACACTCCCTACTCCTGGGCCTGGGGAGCCAGACCCTTTTGTAAGGCAAACTGAGGAGGCGAACAGGAAGCAGCTGTGCTGATTCTAATTAAAAACAGCTTGCGCCCCTGCCTGTGTGTGGTGTCGGTGCCGTCCAACAGAGGGCGGAACCTCAACTCCCTTCCTGGCGCCACATACACCCCCCCAGCTTTGAACCCTGGGAGGAAGCGATTATGCGGTGTCAGGAAGGTATGCCTGATCATACACCTTCAGCCAGGATCATACACCAGGCCCTCTGGAAGAGGCGCCAGGGTGGTGGTGGTGGGCCCAATCAGCTCCTTTGATCGGGGCGACAGAGCAGTGACCCCCAGCTGGGTCTCTGGGCGGGGCGGCGGCTGGACCTCTGGACAGGGCAGTAGCTGCTAGAGGCACCTCGGGATGGGGCAGCCTCTGGGAGCGGCCCGGGGCAAAGCGGTGGGGCTGCCACTGACAGGGGACAAGTGCCGGAGATGCAGCCTCTGGCAGCGCCTCAGGACAAGTGCCAGAGCATAACACACAAGCACTGGAAAGCGGAAACAGCATGCTTATATAGCCCATAGGAAACTAGGAACAGGTGCACCAGGTAAAACACGGAATAAATGAAAATTAAACCGGAACGCCGGCTCACGACTCAAAAGAATAACAAACCCAGAGATGGAAAAAACGGATAGTCAAACCGTGACAGGACATCCTCTCTAAGGGACGACCCCAGACAATCCCTCAGAACCATCTCTGTGGAAGGACCTTATAAGTACTGGGTCCAGAATGTTCCTAGAGGGAACCCAGCACCACTGTTCCGGGCCAGAACCCTCCCAATCAACAAGAAACTGGACACCTTTGCCCACACGTCTCTCGGCCATAATGCGTCGAACAGTATACACCGGACCTCCCTCCACTAATCGGGTTTGTTCGCAGGAGCCAAGGGGCTCACTAGCACTGGTTTCATACCCTGGTACTCATAATGTCCGCTGTGCGTATTAAATGCCATTTTCCATTCATCGCCCTCTCGGACACGCACCAGGTTATACGGTTATATACAGGTTATATTCAGTGTCTCAGAAAATTAGAATATTACATAATATCAATAAAAAAGGATATTTTAAACAGAAATGTCAGCCTTCTGAAAAGTATGTTCATTTCTATGCACTCAATACTTGGTTGGGGCTCCTTTTGCATGAATTACTGCATCAATGCGGCGTGGCATGGAGGCGATCAGCCTGTGGCACTGCTGAGGTGTAATGGAAGCCGAGGTTGCTTTGATAGCGGTCTTCAGGTCGTCTGCATTATTGGGTCTGGTGTCTCATCTTCCTCTTGACAATACCCCATAGATTCTCTATGGGGTTCAGGTCAGGCGAGTTTGCTGGCCAATTAAGCACAGTAATACTATGGTCATTGAACCAGCTTTTGGTACTTTTGGCAGTGTGGGCAGGTGCCAAGTCCTGCTGGAAAATGAAATCAGCATCTCCATAAAGCTTGTCAGCAGAAGGAAGCATAAAGTGCTCTAAAATTTCCTGGTAGATGGCTGCGTTGACTGTGGACTTCAGAAAACACAGTGGACCAACACCAGCAGATGACATGGCACCCCAAATCATCACTGACTGTGGAAACTTCACACTGGACTTCAAGCAACGTGGATTCTGTGCCTCTCCACTCTTCCTCCAGACTCTGGGACCTTGATTTCCAAATGAAATGCTAAATTTACTTTCATCTGAAAAGAGGACTTTGGACCACTGAGCAACAGTCCAGTTCTTTTTCTCCTTAGCCCAGGTAAGATGCTTCTGACGGTGTCTCTGGTTCAGGAGTGGCTTGACACGAGGAATGCAACATTTGTAGCCCATGTCCTGGATTCGTCTGTGCGTGGTGGCTCTTGATGCACTGACTCCAACCTCAGTCCACTCCTTGTGAAGCTCCCCCAAATTCTTGAATGGATTTTGCTTGACAATCCTCTCAAGGCTGCGGTTATCCCTGTTGCTTGTGCACCTTTTCCTACCACACTTTTTCCTTCCACTCAACTTTCTATGAATATGCTTGGATATAGACCAGCATCTTTAGCAATGACCTTTTGTGTCTTACCCTCCTTGTGGATGGTGTCAATGACTGTCTTCTGGACATCTGTCAAGTCAGCAGTCTTCCCCATGATTGTGTAACCTACTGAACCAGAATGAGAGACCATTTAAAGGCTCAGGAAACCTTTGCAGGTGTTTTGAGTTAATTAGCTGATTAGAGTGTGACACCATGAGTTTCCAATATTTTTTCACAATATTCTAATTTTCTGAGACACTGAATTTGGGTTTTCATTAGCTGTAAGCCAAAATCATCAAAATTACAAGAAATAAAGGCTTGAAATATTTCACTCTATGTGTATTGAATCTATATAATATATGAGTTTCACTTTCTGAAATGAGTGACAAAAAATATAGAACTTTTTCACAATATTCAAATTTTTTGAGCTACACCTGTATACTTAAACTCCCTTTAAAAAAAAATTCTCGTCGCTTCCATGCACATCATGCATGTTATTCATTTCGCTCAACAAAAATGTATGGTCTGAGTAGCTACTGCTTTTTAACATAGGCTATTGCCTACCAGCTACCAGTAATGAAATGGTTTTCAATAAATATGGCGACTGTTATTGGCTAACTTTTATTTAGTGAATAGTTGTCGTGTTTTATAGGACATAGCCTATGCATAATGGAACACAGCCGACATTTTTCCACGCTTGCCTGAGTGACCGTGTGAGGATGGTAACAATTTAGGCTAGTTTTTTCTTTTTTTAAAAAGCAACATTTTATTAGGAGGACATGACAGTAATTTGGGTGCAAATTAGCTAACTGTTTAAAACAAAACGTAAATGTCTTAATAAAAAAATTGTTTAACCAACTAGTATTTCCCGACTTGCAGCAGCAGCACCGTTTATTCGGCTAGCCGACTCGTCCCGCACATCCCTAATGGTGGCTAGGCCTATAGCATCCAATCCAAGCACACGCTTGATCAGAGCGGAACAAACGTAACATAACGTTTGTTTCGTTCATCGCACATACACATTCATAAAAAAATTTAAATGGTTCTTTATAAAAGGATATGTGGAAATGTAATGCATTATATAAATGTATTTTTTAATAGAAGGGTATGTGGAAATGCAATTTATTTCAATAAAAATTATAAATGTGCTTAGGATGATTTACCGGACATTATGACCGGCAAGATTTAAATTTGTCGGACTTTGACAGTTTTTGCCGGTAAAAAAACGGTACTTACCGGATAATGGAAACCCTGAAGCTGGGGGTGTTATTGAAAGAGGAGAGATATAGTGAGTCGACCGTTCTCTCCTGTCACCTCTGTTTTTTTAGTTCTCGCTCCCGGATACGATTATCAATGCGGATAGCTGTGGATACCAGGGCATCGATCGTAGCAGGCAGATCAAAGCGAAATCAAGGGACCCTTAGACCACCCTGTTTCACCTGCTAGTGCTCGAAACATGATGGCAAATCCTACAAAATCGCTGCCCTGGCAGAGATTGGTTAGTCGCATGGCGGCCTCCTGACCGGAGACGTCATGGTCAAAGACTAACACCATTTCCTCCATCAGCTTATCCGCACTGATCATCACAGGAGAATTGGCCCGAATAAGTGGACTAGCCCAGATGAGGGTGGTCCCGGTGAATAACGAGAGGATAAACGATACCCGGGACTCCTGTGACGAGAACCGAGAGGGCTGAGCCTGTCATGGATCATGCCTTTCTTTCCTTATCTCTGTGTTTTGTATTCCTTTTGTCTTTTACCGGTAATCTATCGGATTTCTCTGTGTTCCGCGACGGGTTTTGCTTTCGTCTCAGTAATTAGTGAGTTCACCTGTCCTGCATTTCCGCTCACTATTTATACCCCGCTTTCTCGTCGCTTCCATGTTATTTCACGTAACATTCGAGCCGGTAAAAAGGTATAGGAAGTTGTATTGCTATCGACCGCTTTGCTTCTCAACGCGGGACTTGTTAGCAGTACAATTTAGAAAAAACAAAGTGATCCTTTTCGCTCTTATCTCAGAGTTTAGGGTTTTCGTTTCTTTGTTTTACACTCATACCTACGAGTGCTCTCACCCAAGTCTTAGGGGTCTTGAGTTTCTCTTTTCTTTCTGTTTGTTTGCTCCACAAACGGGAGTTAGATAAGCGTGACAGCTTATTTCTTTTGTTTTGCTCGGATATATAATATATAATATATGAGTTTCACTTTCTGAAATGAGTGACAAAAAATATTGAACTTTTTCACGATATTCAAATTTTTTGAGCTGCACCTGTATACTTAAACTCCCTTTAAAAAAATAAATAAATAAATGTATTTCAGATTTTTTAGCAACCGCTAGAGAATCACCACTGCACAGCCCCGTGAGCTGGTAGTAGAAAGGAGCACAGCCCCGTCAGCCAGTAGTAGGAAGGAGGGCGCCACGTCCTCTGCAGGGTGTGACTCCTCGAGCTCCTGACCGTGATTCCAACTCGCCCAGTGCCGATATATGCGCAGCGATTTTCGCCGAGCCCCTCCCCCCACCCAGAAGCAGCTGCCAATTGCCGCTCCCACAGGGCACCGGCCATGCTCGGATCTGGCAGGACCAGGGCGCGAACCACAATCCTTAGAGTACAACTGATCTGAATGAAAGTCGGCGGTCTTACCGCTGTACCACCGCGTAACAAAAAAAAATCCGGCCCCTGCCGGCGAGGGTTTGATGAAGCCATTAGTGAGTGACTCCTTGATATAATCCCTCATAGCCACGCTCTCGGGAGCAGATAAGGAATACAGGGAGCCTCTGGGAGGAACTGTGCCCAGGTATAATTCAATAGCACAGTCGTATGACCTATGGGGTGGCAAAGTGGTAGCACGTTGTTTGCTGAAAATCTCAGTGAGGTCAAAGTACTCGCCAGGTACATTAGTGGGTAAAAGAAAATCCAGCGCACCTCCTACTCTGGTGCTTTCCAAATTAGAAGGAGAATCCAGTAACGGCTTTATAAAAAATTAACAAACGGGAGTTAGATAAGCATGACAGCTTATTTCTTTTGTTTTGCTCAGATATCGAGTTCCTCGTTTTTATCGCGAGGTTAATTGTGTTCTCCTTATTTTCTCCCTTTCCACTACGGATTATTGTCCGTTTCAGTGGTGTTCATTAGAACACTTTAAGATTCCTTATCTGTCACACCTGGACCTCCAATATTTCCTCCATGTCTCTGGCATAGAGAACCCTTACAATTGCGTAAGAAACCCGCGACATTTGCCCGCCTCATGTGCCACAATTAGGATATGCAACCAAATATAAAAAATTATTACTTTATTCTATATATAAATGCAGGGGTGCCAATAATTGTGGCACATATGGTTTTGTTAAAAATTATTATTTCTTGATGAGGGATTTTTTTTCTTATAATAAATTCACTTCAATTAAAAGTTGGATTTTTCTCATTTTCCAGGGGTGCCAATAATAGTGAAGGCCACTGTATATATATATATATATATATATATACATATATATATTTACACACACACACACAGATGGGTGACTAATTAAAGGAAAACCCCACATAAAGTGTCTTAGTAAGGTGATGGGCCGCCACAAGCGGCCAGAACAGCTTCAATGCACCTTGGCATAGATTCTACCTCTTGTCTAGCATAGATTCTAGTCCCTTGAACTCTATTGGAGGGATGGAACACCATTCTTTCAAAAGATATTCCCTCATTTAGTGTTTTGATGATGGTGGTGGAGAGCGCTGTCTAAAGGCCGTTACACATCGGGGACGTAACAAATAAGCGAGGCGAAAATGCAAAAATTTGTCGGCGAATATTTTGCCGGCGAATATTTTGTGTAAAAACCTGACACACCTGCAACGATGCGAAAAAACAAAACGCTTGCGTTCTTTTTCGCGGTTGAAAATACCTGCGAATAAAAATTGATTGCTCTTCATTGAGTGATCACGACCTGGTTATCCGTTCGGTCCATCACGGAACGAAAGTGTATTTTTTTTTGCCTCTACCAGAACGTTAAAAACAGAGCATGCTTAAATTACATTGGCAAAATATTGAACTGGGCTTATTATGTGTCCATTTTTACTTATGTAAAGTTTGTTTTGTCTACAACATGCTCTCCTTCTCTTCCCTCCTTTTACGGACATACGTGTCCCTGAGATTTTTCCACTGCCTCTTGATCTCTTCCACTAATATAAAGGGTTAACCACAACATAACAATACATTACATCATTTCAGCAAACATCTTTAAAATTAATTTGTCGTAGTCTATACAGTGTAGCAACTCATGAAGTCTGAAGAGCTCTCTCCAAAACGATCGCTACAGGCAGACCTCGTCTGTTTTCCTCGTTATTTATATAACTTGGCTATCAGTAATCAGGAAATCCACACAGGAGTCGGAATAAGATTTTTGGGGAACTTTATAGACTTTATTTGCCACGCACACAGACAACCGTGTGACAGCAAAAACATTTCATATAGGCTACTCAACCCTGCCCTTCTCCTCCTCCTCCTCCTTTCTCTTCCTCCACCACAGTGGCTGCCCCTGGCCAGACCCGGTAGCTAGACTACGTGTCGTCGTTCTCCTTTGGTTAGCTTATAGCCCACAATTACTACGGCAAATATCCATGTCACCGCACTGCCACGATACGTAGGCCTATTTATTTTTTAGACGAGTTCATGTTGGCTACGCTGTCACCGGCTGGGTTGTTTGCCTTGGTGAAAACAAAGGATGAAAGCTAGCTAACCGCTATATGTGATAGTGTTGCAAATACATCAGCCTCAAGTTGCACTGCACAAGGCAATAAAATTAACAAAATAAACCGTTTAAGGAACCAAATAACCGACCTTTAAGAAGCTACAACTGTTTTCTGATGAACCCTGAAGCGATTCTCTATTCAATTGTCCAGCAACGTTGACATTTCCACAGCGCTACCTAACGTTATGGCACTCGCGGCTGTAATAGCTATCTTGTTGTGGGGGGAAAAAAAAGTTGTGTGTATATATAATGCATAGACTGTATTAAAGTAAGGAGTAGTCTAGTTAAAGAGTCATCAATGAAATGGCTTAAGTTAGGAACAGCGCCTAGATGGATGGGGAAACTACTGGGTTGGCGTTTCTTTTAATAAAAGTTGTATTCACTGAGGATTTAGATTTTATTTTCAGTTGAGAGGACAGTTTCAGGTGAAACGTATGAAACGTAGCAAAGGCCGCCTATGCACCAAACTGTCTGCTCTACCCCCATAGCGAGCGTCTCGATTTCATACTCCAGGACCTTTTCAGCTTCAGCATGTGAACTGTCACATGGTCTGGTATAAAGTTTAATTCATGGTTGAATCGATTGTATGTTTACCAGGCCCTAAGGCAGCAAAGCAGCCCCAAACCATAATCCCCCCTCCATCATGTTTCACCGTTTGAATGAGGTGCTTCTGCTCAAAGGCAGTGTTGCATCTTCACCAAACATAACATTTTGCGTTGTGCCCAAACAACTCCCAGTGCATTAGTGCAGAGTATATTTTCCCAGTAGTTAATGTTTGGCAAAGTTCAGTCGTGCTTTTATATTCTTTTTGGAGAATATCCTATCCTCCCATGTAGGCCAAGTTTGTGCAATCTATTTCTGATTGTTGACTGATGCATTTCACATTAACTGTGACAAGTGAAGTCTGTAGGGCCTTAGATGTTACCTTTGGGTTCTTAGAGTCTAGGAGCATCTTTCGGTCAGCTCTTGGGGTGCATTTGGTGGGATGGCCTGTCCTGCGTAGATTTACGGTGATGTGGAATTTTCTCCATTTGGATATGATGTGTCGAACAGTTTACTTTGTGTACTTTGTCAATACATTCTATGAGTGTCAGGCAATAGGATTTTAAGGGGATGCGAACTTGCATATGGGATTTTAAGGGGATGCGGCGGGTTTGCGGGCGGGTTTCGGACAAGGTCTTGCGGAAACAGGTTTGTTGCGGCGAAAATATTTGCGACACGGACGGATGGGTTCAGAATGACTAAATCAGACCCGTGCAGACCTCTACCTTGCACGGATCGTGACACTTAATCAACCCCTTGTCACGTTTCATGTTTAGTTTGTCACAGTTTATTTTATGTTCATGTCATGCTTGTGTTCTGTTTATGTTACAATGCAGTTCATTGTTAGCATACACATTTCCGTGTTTTTCCGCTGTTTCTTTCTCTTGCTGTCGCTCACGCTTCCCTAATTGTTTCACTCTCCCGTGTCTATTTACTAATCTACTAACATTAGATCAGGATTGGGTAATACTAACTCTCTAACCATGTGTTCATGTTTACCTTACGTTTCTCGTGCATGTCATTTCGTGAGCTTAGAATTATAAGGTTCTATCTCCATTTTTTTCAAAATTGAGTTTTTTGCATAATCTCGTCCATTAGTGGTCTGTTAATGCCTGTGTCGTGTTATTTTTAAAATTTTGACATTTTTTAGTGAGTTATTCATAAAATAAAAAGGTTATATCAGTTTTACCTGCTGGGATGTGAAAACTTTGATGCTCAATATCTCTGAACTACCCTAAACGGAGATAGAACCTTATAATTCTAAGCTCACGATTTACTAATTTACTAACGCTAGGTCAGGATAGGTTTATTACAAACGAGTACTAATTATCTTGTTATCTTGTCTCAAGCTAAGTGTCTGCACCTGTCTACACCTGCATTTAAGCTCAGTGTTCATGTCATGTCTTTGCCAAATTGTTGCCTGTTAGTTATCTACTGTCACTTTTGAGCGGTATCCATTGTCTGACTACCGTTATAGATCAAGCCTGTTTACTGACCAGCGTTACTGCCAGCCTATCATTTCTACTGCCTGTTTTTGACCACGAGTTTTGCCTGCTGTCTGTTTTGTACCTCTGCCCCGCGGATAGGACTTCGGTCTGACTCCTGCAACGCCCCACGACCAACAAACTCTGCTTTACCCCTGAATTGTACTTCTGCTCCGCTGACAGCTACTCTGGTTACTGAACTTGTGCATGGATACCGATTTCGAGACTACCTTCTCCTTCGGTACTGTATTTTTGGTTATTGGCTGGATTTATTGGTTTTTGGACTTCGTTTGTGTGACTACGATTTTTTGGATTTCCCTATAATAAAGCCTTTGCGGGCATTTATTATTATGTTTGTGTTCTGAGTCGTGCATTACGGGTCCAACCCGCACACACCCGTCTCACCCCTCCCATGCTTTAATTGGATGTACAGTATGTCAGTTATAGTTAGGAAAACTAAATAATAGTACTGACTTCAACTTGTCTTATGGCCCTGTCACACTATTGCGTATGAGAGAAACGTATGAGTTGCGTATGTAAATTCATAAAATAATTTTCATACGCACAAAAAGCCCTTGAAATTAGCGTATGGCCAGTGTATGGCTAGCGTATAAACCATACGTCCGAATACGCACAAAATTTTAAAGCATGCTTAAAAAACTTTTTGTGCCTCGCCGTATGCCAGCGTATGCCACCGTATGCGACCGTGCTTGAAATGTATACAACCTATGCCTAACGTACACCTAGCGTATGTCAGCGTATATCAGCGTATGAGTGATATTTTTCATACGCTGGCATACGCTAGTACGATACGCAATAGTGTGACAGGGCCATTAGGAAGGCTGAAACTCGGCTGGGGACAACAACGTTATCTCTCGCAATCAGACTGACACACTCGGCTGGGCACGAACGTAAAAAAAAAAATCCCTAACACAAGCAGGCTCACACTTGGCTGTGAAAATGGAAATACCAGTGGCAGTTAACATAGCTTTATATCTGACATTAGCTAACATTAGTTTTCACTTTAATCTTCAGAAAGCAACAACACGACCTGAACCAGTGAGCTAACTAAGCTTACCACCATCAGACAGCTAACTTCACTAAATGGTAAACTTGTCTACCTTTTCTTCTTTACATTTCATCCAAGTAAAATAATGAATGTTGTTTGGAATACAGTAGACCAACATAGATACAGAACTGTATAGCAATCAATAACAAGAGTACTGGAAATACCTGAAATACCTTTAATCCAGCCCAGCCTTAATCAGTGACTTGTTGAAGTCACTGTACAGATTTTTTTAATTGTACTTAAATGTTCTACTATGGCACTGATCTGACTTCTCACAATGCCTTAGGGTGGTTGAACCAAAATGTTTGTGAATAAAGCAATTTTTTCCTCAACTTATTCAAAACTCAAACTCAGTATTCAAGAGTTTGCCCCATACAGTTACCAACTTCAATCATTTCACTGATGTTAAACAGTCACATGGTAGAGAGGGGGAGGACAAATTTCACCTTTAATCTACCATTATTCCTCCAAGATACAGATGCAAATTAGTTTCAGAGCAGACAAAGCATATTCAAACAGTAATATCTCAATAAATATTTGTATCTGAAGCAGGGATCCGGACACAAATGTAGGAGTGTTGAGGACGTGTAACCAAGATGCAGTTTAAAGAAGTGAGTGTTCAGTCCCCATTGGAAGATGATAAACAAATCTGCTGTTCTGATCACTATTATTCCATCACTACACTACAGACAGACTTGACGGGGAGAACAGATCACACAGGGAGGGGATATCTTGGTGGGGTGCAGGATTTTAAGATTGAATGGTGCTATGGTGGAGCAGTTCCATTTACTATCCGGCAAGCCAGCACCAAGGTTTTAAACAGTAACAGGCAGACAGTGAAGTGAGATGAGCAGGGTGTGACATAAGTAAACGTGGGAAGATTGTAGACAAGACAAAGTCATCAATCCACTTAAGAGTAGTGCCTGTAATCCTGAGTAAGGTCAGGGTGGAGAGGATGGGTATGTAGTCTACAGTGTCAAAAGTTGCAGAAAGGTCCAATAGGATTCAAACTGAAGATTGTGAAGATGCTTTAGTATAATGGAGTGGATGGAGAGACGGGCAGTGTCTGTGGAGTGAACATCCCTGAAGCCGGACTAGACAGGGTCGAGAATGATATTCTGTGACAGGAAGTAGGAGTCAGCTGGATGCTTCACATTTCCAGGGCTTTGGAGAAAAAGTATTCCGAGATTGGGTAATAATTCAGGAGAGCAGAAGGGTCCAGAGTGTGTTTCTTTAACAGGGTTGAGACTCAAGCTCCTTGAAGGCTGCAGGCACAGCAACTTTGGACAGTGAGGAATTGACCACGGAAGAGATGAGTGGGAGTTTGCTCAGATGGTCTGGAGAAGAGGTGAGGGAATGGGGTCCAGGGCACAGGTGGTTGGCTAATATGCTGTGATCAGTTGAGAGTTGTCGACATCTGTAAATGGAGAGAACTGGGAAAGACACTGTAGCTGTGAAGAGGAGAAAGGGAGGGTAGAATGAGATGGTAGAATAGGATGAGGCTGTGAGGTCTGGAAAAACGTATGTGATTCCTGTCGCTTCCCATGATTGCATCAGCTCAAGACACTGTAGAACACCACAGAGAAATGTGGGTTATGTTTCTTCATGGTATAAATGTGGGTTATGATCCATCACAGTAGGCCTCTGAGTTTCCTCACAGCAGACATGTAGAATATTTTCCCCCACAGACAAGAAACCAGTGAATTTAGCTCATTTTCAAAGGTAACTTTAAACAGTGACAATAATTTTACACCCAGCAACTATTACATCAAACGTATTGTATCTTTGTCACATAAATAATATTGAAGTCAACAAAAATATTTGGAATGAATATGGATTGTCAGCATAAACTGACAGATTTTAGAGCAAACGTGTCTTTTATCCAGCTGTATTTAGTAGCTAATGTGGACATAACAGATAGATTTTTTTCTGTGTGGTACATTGTAGTGTGATGCTGGAGTTATGCTGGTAAATGTGACCACCAGGTTTGTTGAGTTTACTGCCATGGTGACCCATCTGTCTGAAGGGGGTTACGGAATATTTGTGAGATTTACACACATTCCAACACAAATTCATAAATTTGAAATGTGAGTTGGAAGGTGATTTAATTATTTGTTTTGGAGAAATTCTTATCCAGCATGACATACTGTTTTTAATGTACTTTATATCACACAGACAATCTATAACTCCCTTCACCTATAATGGTCTATAATCTATAATGGTCACCAGGCCAGTACATTCCATTATGCCTGGATCTCTGTCCATTTACAATTAAACAAGGTATCTGACTGTGATGCTGCACATTCAAAGCTGTGCAGACTTCTCAAATACAATTCAGCTTGCACAATCAGCGATGATCCTGATTTACGTAATATCAGTGCGTAATTGCTACCTGTTTGTCCCTGTCAGTCAATCACATCAACAGGCAAAGTGGGAGTCCTGCATCCTCTGTGACCCTGTTTAACCCACATTAGGTGCACACCAGTGACCACAGCTCACTCCCATGCAGCCTGTAAGCACAGAGAAAAAAAGCCTGCTGCCGCGCCAGCATCCTCCTCCTCCTCCACCTCCAACGGGGGAGAGAAGCAGGCCAAGGCGTACGCAAGCAGCCCTTTTGTGTGAGCAGCGCAAGAGACGCAGATGCCATTCCCCAGAGACACAGGGGAGGTTAATGATATCACCGCCTGCTCCAATAAATAAATCACTTCCAGTCAGGAGTCGGCATAAATCTTCGCTCAAATGGCGATTTGCCAGAACAACGCCACCAGTTGCTAATGATTGCGTTTTGTGATTGCCCAAGGGGGAAGGCTGGGACACAGATGAGTTCCTTCTCTCTCTTTCACTCACTCTCTCTCTCTCCATGGTATTTATTTATTTTTTACTAGCTATACTAATTCACTGCTTGTTTTGTCAGGGGACATTAGCAGACTGACAGGCGTTCTGGGGGGCGTGAGACGGACATATTTAGTGACAGAGGTAGTTGTTTCTCATTTGGCCTGAGCTGATTGTAACAGACGTGCCGTGTGAAGGGGGGTTGGACTGGGCCTGTGGAAAACACGAGCTGAGGATTTTACTACCTGTGAGTTCCTAGGTTTAACAGCACATTTTTTTGCCAGCCAGTGAGTCCATTTCATACGTTCTCACTGTCAATTTATTTGGTTTGTTTAAATACACATTTTACTATTATTATTATTATTATTTAAAATCTAACTAATTTAAGAATTCTGACCATGCTAGGGCTGACTGTGGCTCGGAGTACATCTGCATGTTATGTATTTTGTAGTTTGGCTGGTGGGCTGCAGTGAAAAACATCTGGCTGCATATGTTTCATGTTGAGTATTTGGTTTTTAAAGAGAATTAACTTTCTATAGAGCTAGCTAATCACTATCACTTCATAATGTTATGAGGGTAGTCCTCGACTAGCTGGCTAGACAGACTATTGTTAGTTGCCTAATCTCACCACAACAACTATGAATAGCTACATAGCTAAGTCGAGTAAGTGGAAATTGTGTTCACACACTAAAATTAAAACCCAGTTCAACATAATAGATATAGTTAAACGTATTATATGCTATAAAAAGTATCTAAAGCAGCATGAAGACCAAGGTAAAACAAACTGGGTCATCAAATCACAGGTCCAGTTTTTAACTTTAATTGATTCAGTAACTATAATCTCAACAAAAAAATTTTTTCAACATACAAAAATGGCAAGTTACAAGTTACTCATGCATACAAAGCACTGTCTATAATAAAAACTAGCCAAATCTAGGCCTGCCATTAAACGTATTGATATCAAAATGAGGCCAAGTTACAACAAACAATATTGGCTATTTTAGCTCACAAATTAAACAAGCTCTATGTGAAATATGAGTGAGGCTGAATCAGATGCCGGGGATGAAATTATCTATCTATTACACTGACAGTGATGATCTGTCATGGGTCTGTGGAAGTTATAGGCTACTGGGGAGAGTGACAGTGAGCCAGAAATACAGCAGCAGAGCAAAAAAAGTCATCTTTTGTCTATCGATACAGCAGTTTCGTGTAGCCTACAGCTGTTCCAGCTAGCGTTATGCCATTGACAACAAGAGAGAATTTTGTTAGCCGTCCAGCTAACGTTAATATTTATCAGATGCCATACAACAGTGATGGCTAGCTAGCTACACTTCAGTAGTTTTGTTTTTCATTTAAAGTGAACTAAACTGAAGCTAGCAATCTACCGACGTAGGCACCCTGTCACTGTCCGTCTGCGGGAGATGTCACATCTTCCTCCAAGCGACATAGCAACTATCTCCCACAGACTGAACTGTGCTCAGGGTGTTGTCTGGGGTTAACAGTTACAAATTGAGTGAGGTTTTATGCTTTGTAGTCATGTAACTATCTGCGTCATGAAACGATATTATGTGGGGTCTGCATGTGAAATGATAGAGAATGCATTTAAGAAATAGAAACAAGCTTCCCACACAGATTATACAGCTGTAAAAGCAATAGTTTTGGCAATTGTTACTTAGCAATCAGGCTAAAAAATATATTTTGGGCTAGTTTTGAGTCGCCATTTGGCTGGAAAGTCTTGCAAGATCTGGCAGCCGTACACACGCATACAATGCAGAAGCGCAAATGGATGGTAATGCATTGAAGGGAGAAGAGCTTATTTTCGAACAATAACATTTTATTTGTAGGAATTAAAAAATGTTAAAAAATATTGTCAGGAAATTACGAATTTTAAACAATTAATTAAAAATGATTTAATTGGACAAATTGGACAAATTGTGGGGCGCTTGGTCCTGCAGCTATGGTGGCATGAGCGGAGGTGAGTGATGAGTTGCCAGGATCCTAGGAACCTCATAATGTGAAGCGTGAAGGTCAGGGTGTAGCACGGGTATCCGATGAGCTTCTTGCTGTTCCTGAGATCCTGCATGTGGCATTAGTGATTGGGGCTCACGTTGCAGTCTTGGCTGAGGAGTTTAGTGCTGAAGGTAGGTATAAAGTACAGTGCTTGACTGCTGATGGGGGTCTTAGGTCAAGCACATGCCTGTGCAATGGTTTTAGACTCCACATTGGGTGTCTCAGCATCGGATTCTCTGAGGAAGAAAGATATCTCCTTTATGCGGTGGCGCTGATGGGAGTTGCTTGGAGATCATCTCATTCAGCTGTGTGCTCAGACGCTCCTGTTCTCTCAGCATCTACTCCCTAGCATGTAAGGCCCTACGTGCCTTTTCATCCAACAGCTAACACTGCTCCTCTGCCTTGCTCTCCTCCAACATCTGACGCTGCATCTCCTCTAGCTCCATAAACTTCATCCGCTCTTCCAATACAGCCATTTGTAGGTCTGTAAGGGCCATGGTGCACATGCATCCTGTGTAACCAGATACACTGACCTGGGTCTTGGGCTTGCTATGCTGAGAGTTGTCCACTGACCACTACGTGGGTGGCCGGCAGACTGATAATGACAGAGCTCTCAGCGTGGGTGGCAGGCAGCGTGGTAATGACTGAGCTCTCATTTCAGCCTCGGAGGTGTCAGGCACATGTGACTGTTGAGGGTGGTACCCTACCTCATCAAGGTGGGCTGGAAGGTGACTCTCCCACGGTGGCCTGGAGCGTAGTGTCAAGTTAGTGACGTCATTGCGCTTCAAAGCCATGTTGACTCGTAGATTGCTATCAAATCCGGCTCAAAGGACCATAAAATAGAGGAACAGCCTCCAGAAGGGATGCTGGTCTGACTCCGGTCAGAGAGTAAGGGCATGGAAAGTTCTTCCAGTTTTAAGGTTTTAATGGTTTCACATGAAGTTATGGGTATATGCGTGTGTGTCTGTAGTTTCTGCACAATGAAAAAAATAAAACAATTAATCTTCTATACAAAGTGCATAATAAACATATGAAATAGCCATACTTCACATAACAGTAAATTAGGTGACTACTGTCACAAAGAAAAGAAAACGCAATGATGCTATTTATATAAAATACAGCTATACCTACTGTATATCTGGAATACACATGCTAGTGTAATTAACAGCAAATATGTAATGCACATGGAAAATACTGTATATACGCCATGTAAATATTCAATATTACTAAGTTTAAATGGCGTCAAGCTGCAAGCGCAGCAAACTGTTAGAGATATAATATTTCACTTCTATAAACCAACAGAAATATTCAGCAAGTTTGTAAATATAATGATTACATTCAGGAATAAACTATACAGATATTTGCCAAATAGTTAGACAGTATTACAATAAATAATACCTCAATATAATAATGAAACAAACTTACTTTAGTCACAGACGCACATAGGAGAAATGGTGATGAAACTGACTGAAACTAAAGGTTTACCATTAATAGCGGCTAATACATCGCTATGGAAACAAACTGTCATTTTTCGGAATATACATGTATGCAGTAGATATGGATGGATCACTTGAAGGGTTGTTTCTCCTGACTTATTCTAACATAAAGTTCAATAGGAAAATGAGTCAGGAGAAACAACCCTTAAAGTGATCCATCCATGTCTATCTGGCAGCAGAGTGATGGTTTGAGGCTTGTTTGATACCTCAGACCCTTGATAGCTTAAAGCCATTTAGCCAAGCATGGGTTCCATACTATTCCCATGTAATTTACAGCTTAATCTAGTCCCACCCCCAAATTCCTATAGAGATCCATTCAAATGCAGAGAGGTTATAGTATCGCTTGTATATAGATCAATAAAGTCGATATGGTAAAACATGAAATATCTTTTCTTTGTACTGTTTTCAATTAAATATATGTAAAAGAGAATTTAAAAATCACTGCTTTCTGCTTTTATGCGCATTTTACATACTGTCCCAACTTTTTTAGAATTGGGGTTGTACAATGACAATACTTAGTATCACTTAGTTTTATTTACAAAGTTTGATAAGTGTGATAAGTGTAACAAGATTAGTTATGCTTCCACTTGTCACTAATACTGTTTTTAATGTATTTTTAAAATGGTTTTATTATTCTAATATCCTGTATTATTCTGTATCTCTCTCTATATTGTATATTATAATGTTTCTATTGGGAGTCACCATTGTACACATTCCTGTAAGCTGTCCTATTGGTTGGTGGCATTGGGGTTCTGGTAGTCAAGGGTGATTGCGACGCTAACTTAGTTCCCAGTCAAGGTCAAGGTCAACTTTATTTATATAGCACATTTAAAAGCAACCACCGTTGCACCAAAGTGCTTTACAATATAAAAACAGAATTACAAAATACAATATAAAGTACACAGTCAAAAATAAATAAATACAATAAGAAATATAAAAATACAAGTACAATTTAAGAAATACAAATACAAATTACAAATTCAATACAAAAATTTAAAAAGCTAATGAAAAATGAGTCTTCAACTGTGACTTGAAAGTCTCTAGGGTCTGGGCAGACCTAATTTGCAGTGGCAGACTGTTCCACAACTTAGGGGCAGCCACCGCAAAAGCTCGGTCGCCTTTTGTCTTTAGCCTAGACCTTGGGACATCTAAAAGTAATTCATTTGATGACCTCAGTGCTCTAGCTGGGGTGCGAACATGGAGAAGTTCAGCTAAGTATTGAGGGGCCAGACCATTCAACGCCTTGAACACAAACATCACAATTTTAAAATCAATCCTGAAGCGAACAGGAAGCCAGTGCAGGGAAGCCAGCACCGGTGTAATGTGGTCACGCTTCTTTGTGCCGGTCAAAAGGCGCGCAGCAGCGTTTTGCACTAACTGCAGGCGTCGTAGGGAGAGCTGGTCTAGACCCACATACAAAGCATTACAATAATCCAGCCTAGATGAGATGAAGGCATGGATAACCCTCTCCAAGTCCTTAGGAGAGAGGTAGGGCTTTACTTTGGCCAGGAGCCTCAACTGAAAAAAGGAACCTTTGACCACAGAGCCAATTTGTCTGTCAAATTTAAAACCACTATCAAAAGTGACACCGAGGCTTTTGATAAAAGAGCGATTTTTGGCGGCGAGGGGCCCTAAAACACCAACAGAGTCATTTAAACTAACCAGATGACCAAACACAATAACCTCTGTCTTAGCGTCATTAAGATTGAGAAAATTTTTATCCATCCAAATCTTAATGTCGTTAAGACCAGCTAGCAGAGGCTCGAGGGAGTCCTTGCACTTTATTTTTAAAGGAAGGTAGATTTGGACATCATCAGCATAACAATGGAAAGAAACATTATGCTTACGTAAAATGGAACCCAGGGGCAGCATATAAAGAGAAAATAATAAAGGGCCTAAAATGGAGCCTTGGGGGACACCACAGGTAAGAGGGGCCACATTTGAGGAGAATTCACCCAAATGGACAGAGAAACTCCTGTCAGTCAAATACGACTGAAGTAACATGAGGGCAGCACCTTTGATGCCAACACACTGTTCTAGGCGGGATAAAAGGGTCTTATGATCCACAGTATCAAAGGCAGCGGTCAGATCTAATGTTACCAAGATAGCAGCACACCCAGAATCAACAGTTGACACAAGATCATTAAACATTCTTAATGCCATCTAACCGCTGAACTTCTGCTGCCATTGAGAGATCCCTGAGAGTGTTTTCTATATGTTTTAATTCAGGTGTATGAATTCGGCAACAATAAACAGTAACATTTGACAGACTTGGGAATTGTCATTCCCCACACAACACAACGCAGTGAGCACAGTCAGGTGCAGTAGCAGGTTACCGTGACAACACTCTCTGGCAACGCAACCCTCAGGTACAAAATAACAACGTTGCCCTTAGCTATCGTTGATTTCACCTTTAGCTGATTGCTTTGGAATATTTGGACGAGTGAGAGGAGCGGGGTTCAAATCTCACCTTGGGCTTCTGAGTAAGCTTCCCTCTTTCCATACTTGTTACATTGGTGCCTGTTGACCCGGATCAGAACCGAATAATAAAAAGTGGTTGCTGCAGAGTTTCAAATGGAGGGGGAGTCAAAGGGTGGTGAGTGTAGCGGTTGCAGCTCGGCTAGTTCGCTAGTAAGCACAGTGAGGTGCGGTAAACCGAAGGCCTCATAGCAGGTTATATGAGTACAACCGTCTTCCACAAGGCCTGTGCAATAGTCCAGCGACATTCATGAGGATGATGTTGAGCATTTTTTTGAGATGAGAGTCTACTGTGCTATTTAGACGATGTAATGGGTTTTGCCCCCAATGAAGAGATTGGGCTGCAGCGCTTGGAGATGGTTTTTGGACGCCTGAGAGTTCATAACTTAAAGTTGGCTCCAAAGAAATGCCATTTCATGCAGCGATCAGTCAAGTTTTTGGGGCACATTGTCAGTGAGAGTGGCATCGCCCCGGATCCGGAGAAGGTCAGAGCCATTACTGGGATGACGCAGACCGATCTGATGGACGATAACACAGGCTTTACCGGACTAAGTCTTACTAGCTCATCCTGCTCTCAATTGATGCTTCATGCAATGGTCTCTGAGCTGTTCTCTCCCAGATTCCTGAAGATGGATCGGTAGCTAGACCGATTACCTTTGCAAGCAAGTCACTCACCTATGCACAGTCGAAGTATCCTGCTCATGTCATGGATCTTGCCTTTCTTCCCTTATCTCCGCGTCTCTTAATTCTTTTTTGTCGTTTACCGGTAATCTATCAGATTTTCCTGTGTTCTGCTACGGGTTTTGCTTTCGCCTCGTCATTAGTGAGTTCACCTGTCATTTATTTCCGCTCACTATTTATACCCCGCTTCCTGCCTCTCTCGTTGCTTCCATGTTATTTCACGTAACATTCGAGCCGGTAAAAAGGGTATAGGAAGTTGTACTGCTATCGACCGCTTTGCTTATCAACGCGGGACTTGTTAGCAGTACAATTTAGAAAGAAAGCAAGTTCTCTTTACGCTCTTATTTCAGAGCAGAGGTTTTTCGTTTCTTTTGTTTTCCACTCATACCTACGAGTGCTCTCACCCAAAGTCTTTGGGGTCTTTTGAGTTCTTTGTTCTTTCTTTTGTTTCGATCCACAAATGGGAGTTAGATAAGTGTGACTGCTTATTTCTTTGTTTTGCTCAGAGATCGAGTTCCTCGTTCTTATCGCGAGGTTATTTGTGTTCTTTTCATTTTCTCCTATTCCACTACGGATCATTGTCCGTCTCAGTGGTGTTCTTAGGAACACTTTAAGATCCCACAGCTATCGCATCTGGACCTCCAATATTTCCTCCGTGTCTCTGACATAGAGATCCCTCACAGCTCACAGGTTGGAGTTATTTGCTTTGAAGTAAATGGTAAATGAAGTGGGCCTTCTGTGATAAATTCAGCCATTGTTTGAGAGGAAATCCTGACAAAACCTTAGCTGGACACATGTGAGCAGAGAAAGGTGGATAAACTGGCCCCGTTTGAGTTTGACATTCATTATATCTCAGGCCCCAAGAACATTGTGGCCGATGCCCTGAGCTGTGAGCTATTCGTGAAGCTCAGTGCCCTCCACCGTCTCACCAGGGTCCCTTATAATAATAATAATAATGCCTTGCATTTATATAGCGCCTTTCTCACCAACCGGTGACTCAAAGCGTTTTACAATGATGAGGGGGAAGCTCGACTCTACCACCACTAATGTGTAGCACCCACCTGGGTGATGCAACGGCAGCCATATTGCGCCAGAATGCTCACCACACATCAGCTGAGGTGGAGAGGGAGAAAATGATTTTAGCCAATTAAACTGGGGGATGATTAGGTGGCAGATTGAAAGAACCAGGTTGGGAATTTAGCCAGGACACCGGGGAAACCCCTACTCTTTACAATAAGTGTCATGGGATCTTTAATGACCACAGTGAGTCAGGACCTCGGCTTAACGTCTAATCTCCTACAGCACAGTGTCCCCATCACTGCACTGGGGCAATGGGGTTTTATTTGACCAGAGGGAATATTGCCCCCTACTGGCCCACTAACACCACTTCTAGCAGCAAGTTAGTTTTCCCAGGAGGTCTCCCATCCAAGTACTAACTAAGCACACACGTGCTATTCAGCAGAAGCAGAGTGCATAGTGGTATGGCTGCTGGCCTGCTTATGAAGCGCTGCTAACTGAAGCTGCTGCTGTGCAGTCTGACCGAGTGCAGGATGTGTTCCGCTGGTCCAACTATCCATTGATGCAGATGCTCAGAGCTGCTCACCTCGTGTCAAGACCCCTGTTGCTATGGCAGTGGCTATGAATTGTCAGTCAAGCGTTAATGCTTCACCTGTATTTCTGACATCAGTTTCTGGATTCACAGAGGAACTGGTATGTTGGTGCGTCACACCAAGCCCGTCTGCTGCCTCAGCTTACTCAGACCGTAGTGCCCTCTCAAGATTCTGCCATTGATGTGTTGTCTCATGATGATCTTATGGGCAAACAACGTGAAGATGATACACTGGCAAGAGTCCTCTTCTTTGTTGAACAGAGGTGGAGACCCTCCAGGAGAGAGCGTGCACATGAACCAGATGAAGTGCTGCAGCTACTCAGGAGTTGGGAAAAGCTATGAACTATGAAGACAGGTGTGCTCTACCATGTGCCCAGGGATGTGCTGTCAAGGAAGAAGACCTTCCAGTATGTCGTCCCGAAGTCCATGGTAGCTAAGGTGCTGAGGGTTATGCATGATGAGGCCGGTCACCAGGGGCAGCAGAGAACACTGTATCTGACAAGACAGAGGTTATTCTGGTCTGGAGAGAGTATGTTGCAGAAGATGTGTCTTTAGCAAGGCTCCTGAACCTGAGGCTAGAGCTCCGCTGGAAAGCAGCGTCACGACTGAACCCCTTGAGCTGGTGTGCATAGGCTTCTGGTCAGCTGAAGACTCATCGAACAGATCCCTTGATGTCCTTGTCATCACTGACTATTTTACGAAGATGGCTCAAGCCTTCCTGTGTACAAACCAATCAGCCGAGGCCATGGCACACCAGCTGTGGAACAATTACTTCCACATCTATGGATTTCCACAGCGTGTTCACTCTGACTAAGGAGCTAACTTTGAGAGCAATTTGATTGCTGAGCTCTTAGTTGCTGCTGGAGTCCAGAAGTCTCACACTACGCCATACCACTTTATGTGAAATGGAGGAATTGAGCGGTTCAACAGAATGCTGGGGAACATGACTTGTGCATTGTCGACAAGAGCCAAACACAGATGGCCCCATATGTTGAAGTCGCTGACCTTCACCTGCAACTGTACAGTGCATGAGACAACAGTATATGCTCCCTTCCAGTTGATGCCTAGGCTGCCCGTCTATGTGATTTTCGGATCAGTGCTGCATGATCAGGACGTGGTTGACTATGATGAGTACATCAAGGCCCTGGTGAGAGACCTGAAGGAAGCCATAATGACAGCACAAGCAAGCAGCTAAAGAGGCATGCTGAGCTGTACAATAGGAGACTCCAAGGTGCTCCTGTAGAAGTTAGGGATCAGGTGCTGTTGGCGAACAAAGGTGAACATGGGAAGCGGAAGCTTGCAGATTTCTGGGAGAACAACCTATATGTTGTCACTGCGAAGAACACCATAATACACACCTTCAGGATTCGCAACAGTGCCAATGGCTAAGAGAAGACTGTTCATCGCAATCTGATCATGCCTGTGAACTTCCTGCCTCTTCCTGCCTCTCCCTGACAATGATGCTAACCCTGGGCAATGATGCTTGTCGAGAATGGAACCTCTACTACCCCAACCCCAGAAAACCTGCCGGTGACCAGTGCAGACGACGGGGCGACAGCATGGGTGTCGGAGATCTGCAGTGATGCTTCTGAGGATAGGGGACACTCAAGATTGCTGTGCAGGAAGACATGCCATTAGACCCACTTCAAGTTGAAGTTCACACTGACAGCACAAGTCCTTCTGATGATCATTCAGCTCTTAACAGTCGACTAACTGTAACTGACCGGTCCGTTATGTTTAATGAGCAGTCACACTCCACATTCACTGAGGCACACACCGTCATATCGATTAACACTGCTGACCACTGTGAGACTGACTGTCCAGCTACGTCAAGTCCAGGGCTGGCCGGCTTATAAAACCTGTAGTTAAGCTGATCAAAACGATGCAACGACAGGTTTTTATTAGTAGTGGGGCTGAGAGTATATGGTATATAGGTGTAGTTTAGACATATACACATACACACTACATTTTTACTTTCAAGTTTTGTTTTGTTTTGTTATGTTATGGGTCTTATAACATGACTATATGGGACAAGAGCTTTCTAACGGGTCCCATGAAGGTGTTTTTAATTGTGAGGGAATATATTTGTCACTAAGTGTACTTAACATGTAACACTAACAGGCATGTATACCTATGAGTTACTGGGGGATTAGCTACCATCTCGTCACTCTAATTCTGAGCAAGAATAGTCCATTGACTGGAATATTTGGTGACTTTTCGATGCAGGTTATTGCATTCCTCCTTTTAAACTCATCTAAATGTAATTGTGATTTAACATTTTTTTAAATAATTGTTTAATAGATTTATTCTTGTGATGTTGGGATGCGGCAGAGTTTAATATTTATCTTTTACAAATAGTAATTATATAAGCTTCATAAATCAGCCATGAACATTAATTTAATGTTAAAGGGTTATTCGGGAGTATAATGAATGTATATAACGGTGTTAAATGTTTTTATAAATGCATATTTATTTGTTGTATCTTGCTAACTTAGCTATAATGTTACAATAACATAAGTTAATTGAATTTAGCTTGAAGCTAATTGGTGGTTTCCTTTCTGTAGCGGAACTGCTGCTGCCATTGAGAGATCCCTGAGAGTTTTTTATATGTGTTTTAATTCAGGTACATGTTTTTTGTCTTTCTTTTCCTTTTAAAAATGATATGTATTATACTGTAATAACTTCGTGATGACTTACAGCCATTTTGCCAGCCATGTGTTCCATGTGTTCTCACCCCCAAATTCCCATAGAGATCAGTTCAAATGCAGAGAGGTTATATTATTGCTTGTAACACAGTACCTGAAAATAAGATATCGAGAGTCTTTTGATGTTGATTGGTCACAGACTTCAGGAAGTAACAGCATGCAAAGGATAAGCGACCAAATATTAAATATGATACTTTAAAAATATGTTAAAGCAAAATATTAAAATTTTCTGAGACACTGAATTTTGGGTTTCATTAGCTGTAAGCCATAATCATCAAAATTACAAGAAATAAAGGCTTGAAATATTTCACTCTATGTGTAATGAATCTATATAATATATGAGTTTCACCTTCTGAAATGAGTGACAAAAAATATTGAACTTTTTCACGATATTCTAATTTTTTGAGCTGCACCTGTATGTTACAGAAAAGATGTTTGTGATTTTATAAGAAATTTACAACAAAATAATGCAGGAAGAAGACAGGTGCTGGTCCAACTAAGGAAATAATATTAACACAGATAGAATAACAGGTGGAAATATCCCTGCAAAATGTCGTGGGGTGGGAGAAATAGACACGGATGAACATGTGACGGGAGATGGTCACAGAGCATCTGAAAGTACAACTGTATTCACAGTTAATTATACCTATTGACCGCACAACAATTGTGTACATTGTTTAAATGCAGCCTATTTTATTGCCTATTGCGAGCTGATGACTGCAATAGAAGTATTGCTTCCTTTCAATAAAACAAATATAATTTCATATTATTTCTGAAAATAAATGAGAAGTGATAAGTGGAATGTGTGAAACATTTTAAATCCTGTGTCCATGTATTAGAGGATTTATTTGTTCTGCCGAGGATGTGCGTATACAGCCCGGCACCTTTTTCCAGCATCCTATAGTGTGTGAGATATCTATTTGTGCAGAATGCTTTCAGTTCTAAAAATTCCCACGCAAAGAGGAGAGTCACAATTAATGCATTCTTTAGTAAATCAGATGGAATACTTAATTGGCCTAATTTACATAATCCTCACCCTGGTTTAGCGTGTTCACTCCAGGTATACATATGCATGAACACAGGTATGCGATCCATCATACGCCATGGGCTTGGTGGGGCATGCCCCATACCTATACAGCACAGAAGGTTTGGCACTTTTCAGGATTTCCTACACAAATAACCACAATGACCACAGACTCTCAGCCCTTAAAAACATGAACTTCTGTACATTCTGACCTCATGTAACCACAGAGCATTCACATACAACTTCACACACAATAAAGCCCCAAACTTGGGTTATATTGCTGGTTTTCTCCTCCCTCCTTCTTCTTTTTCTTTCAATTATTTTTATTTTGCCTGCCTCCATACCCTCACAGAATAATTCTCCCCATTGGATAACCACCTTTAATCCGCCAATTAGAAGCTCTGTTTAAAATCGCCGTGTCGCATTTACACGCTTAAGAGGCTGTCTATCTACCACACAAACTGAAAGTGCTTAGTGGTTACAGTGTTACGCTGCCATGTAGTAGGTTGGCAGTTTGATCCTAACCTGTTCCTCACATTTCTTTTCGACGCACCCAATGTGCACTTTATGCTAACAATGTTCTTTTGACATGGAATACCTTATTTTTATTGCAAAGGCAAAGAAATTTTACAATATTCACTGTTAATTGTTTGAATTATGCAGAGGACAGAGATCAGTAGCCTAAGTCCACACGATCCAGTAGGCTACCACATTCCACTTCAGCCAGACTCTATTGCCTGAGGAATACTGTTTTTTTCTCATTGTGCACATTACGCTTGTTAAGTGTGTACGTCACACTTAACAATGTGATGATATTAAAACCTCGGACAGATTTTCTCACTGATAACGTGACTCTTTAACCAAAACATGCGCCACGCAGCCACATTTTACATAGGCTACAACTGGCTGACTAGCTATAGGCTGCCTCCCATTTCATTTAGCTCTGTTCAGTTAAAATTCATAATTAAACTATTTAAATGTCGCTGGCTAGCCACTTAATTATATACAATAAAATACATCTAACAATATTGACTGTTCACCGTTTTACTTGTAGCCTAGTTAAGTTAAACTGTAAAAAGTCAGCAGACATAGTCCAGTAGCTTGGCTACTCGCTACTGTCAGCTGTTTTTACGGGTTCCCTGTGCCCATACCTTACCATACCTGTCGACCCTCCCGTATTTCTCCTTTATTTTAACCCACTCTCCCGCTTTCCTCTCATTTGGTATTTTTTTTCTTGAATTTCCCATATTTTGCTTATATATAATTGAATATTGAATAATTACAATCGGCCTGCCCAGGATGCTTCTGTAGAGCCGTGTTGCCAGTAAAGCCTTGCTACACCCATTGCGCAAACCGTGAAGTTGTTTCCTGTATGGGACCTTGGGGAAATGTAACAAGATAAACTCTCCAGGCTTAATCAGAAAACAGCTGTAGCTGAATATACTGGTAAATACTTGGTTTCCTAAACATATTTATATGAGAGATTTTGGAGAAAAGTGTATCAGGTACTGCATATAGTACAGTAAGCAAGAGAAAAACGACGAATGCTTATTTTGTTTGTATTAAAAAAATATAATTGTTTCCGTATCTTAGTGTGTATAAATGGTATATTTTATGCATTTTAGAGTCTGTGGCTGTGGCGAGATGAGGGTCGTAAGTGCTTTGGGCTACTTGTTACTTGGGCACATTTTGCTATCAAGACTTTTAAAGGCAGACATATTTTTTTTAGAAGGTGGAATTCATTACTTACAGACAGTGCTTTAGGCTGTGCATGAGTAACTTGGCATTTTATAGGTTGTTGAGATTTGAGATGCATCAAAAGGAAAGTCGCAGTGACATAATCCCCAAAAATTACGTCCTAATAGCGATTTTGACCCATTGCGATTGTTTAGCAAATCTGACGTAGATATTACGACCTTGTAGCGACTACTTTTGCGTCGGAAAAGCAGTCGCAATCCTTTAGTAAATCCGGCGCTTAGAGCCCTCCCTCCCCTGAAAACTGTACTGCTGGGTTGCCACAACCAAAACTGCCGCCACCCAGATTTACTTAGAACAGTACCTAAAAGGGTAACTACACCCACTGTTTAAACCTGTCTCCGCCCACGAAACAATTTTGAAAAATACTTTGTGGGGTGAGCGAGGGAGAGGGGTGGGGGGTGGAGGAGCTGTGTCTATCGTCATTTGCATAAATTAACGTACATTGTACATCAAATATGAATCAAGATTCAGCAACTGCATGGCCTATTTCTCACTTCAAATATCTTCAGAAACATATTTTAGTGGACTATTTAGGTGGAATAAGAGAGTTTATGAACAGGACGCAACGTTGTTCCGGTTTAAAAACGTGGAGCTGAAACGAAAGTAACGTAGTGTGTCTAACCAATCAGGTGCCGGCTGTTTCCGTTGTGGGCGACAACAATTATCCATATGACGTAGCGATACCTCCAAAGAGGTACTCTGACATCACGATTGGGGCGGGGGCAGTGTGGGGAGCAGAAAGGAAATTTCAACCGTAAGGGGCAGCACAAAGATGCTTTTCTACCAGCTAAAAAACAAAGTGATCAAGGGTGTAGTTACCCTCTAACAAGATTAACCAGCCAGCAGTCACCAAGTATGTGCTTTAAAATGAACGCTCATATTGATTGATTGAATGTTTCACATGCTATTCTGGTATGATACGTCTAAAATCATTATCCATATATGAATGAGGCAGATGTTGAATGTTAAAATTATCACTGGAGGCCAAACCAATTACATAGAAGTGATCCAGCAGCGTTGCTCAAAAGTTTCAAAGATATATGTGGACCTGTTGGGACAGACATTAATAATCTTTGCTTTTTGAAGTCTAAATATGAATAAATGAATAAACCCAATGAAGGCTGGTAGGAGTGCAGTTATACACGTTTAGCACATGATGATTAGCAGGCAATTACTTCCTGTCTTGGTCTTAATTGTAATTACAGTCTCCAGCTGCTTTATATCAATAATCAATAGATTCACTCATGAGAAATTAGGCTGAGGGTGCAGGGAAGGGGACTGAAGTAGACTGACTTTTAGAGAGTTCATCATAATACCCGGAATATATTAGGCTATACCAGTTTCCAAAAAACAGCAATGATTGCAACAGAATTTTTAGAAATAAACAAATGCAACACACTGGTAATGTCGACCTAGCAACAGTAGTCTAGCCTAGATTCCGTCAATTTGCCCTCAGCTGTGACTAACAACTGAGTCTTATTTATTAATTTATTCTTCCCTCTTACAAACATGTTTTGGGCGACTTCAGCAATCACCAAGATTAAAAAAAGTTATTCTTACACTTATTTGCATGTAAAGTTAAAGACAGATATTTATTGACTGTTTTTCAATTGGCAGGAACAGTTCTTTGCATAGGCAACATAGGCGGTAGTCAGTCCGGGGGGCCCAAACGGTCTGCAATCGTTATCTCCAGCACCCCAATCCGCAATTTCACCTAGGGCGGCAGCAAAGCCACGCCTCTTTGGGACAGTAATGCATTATTCCATGTGCTCTAGGATAATGTATAAAAGTTAACCTGAGAACCTATGCATTTCAAATACTGTGACTGACCTCATTCATCATCAGCATTATGCTGTACCTCACTGTTGGCATTGCAAAGGCACATAAACATTTGTGGTTTTCTGAAGGAGATGATATGATTAAGGCCACTTTAGCTCAGGCTGAGAATGAGTGGAGAATTGACTGTTTGCAAATGTTAACATCATGACTGACATGGCTATTCACCAATCAGTGCATAATGTGACTAACTAATAACAGGCAAGCCTCTTGATTATGGAGGGTGGTTTAAGTGTCATTGATTTGAATCATTGCACTGTTAATACAAACTCCACAGCATTGTTGGAAAATAGTAAAATTGTGTGCTTAGAGCACTTGTGTAAGTAACCCAGGAGACACAGAGTGGATGGAGAGGAAAATAAATTGTATAATAAAACAAACCATGAAATTGATGGCTCTGGGTCAAGCTCTGTGGAAAACTGACCTCACAGGTAAACATACTGAACATTTTTCTTAAATTAAATTACTATCTCTAAAAACAGCTAATTAAGATAGATAATAGTGTAATCCAGTGGCGGCCGGCCTATAGAGGGCGCTGGGGCGCCGCCCCCCCTCCCCCACATACAAATTTTTTAAAAAGTTTTAAAAAAATTATTATTTTTTATTATTATTTTTTATTATTATTTAATTTTTTAGTAGCTTAAAATTATTATTTTTTATTATTATTTAATTTTTTAGTAGCTTAAACATGTTATATGTTGGCCTTGCGTTGTCTAAAGTTTAATACATTACATATGCATGTTCAGGGGCCTGCGGGGCGCCGGTAACGTTATGGTGAATCAGAGCACTCATTCATTTTCAGGCGAGCCTCCTGATTCTGCTGCCTGATTCGCGGTCAAAAAAGTAGCCCCCGGGGCGCAGGCCTGTGCGCCCCGGACTATCCTACCCTTTTCTGATTAGTCCTCATGGTTTATGATATTATTGGATTGGATTTAAGGCATGTTTATCACGCCCAGCCGGCATCTAGCAGGATATCACTACGCACTAAGTACTACGGCTAGGTTCAGTCGGCTGCTACGCATTCATTCAAATCAAGGGCGTAGATTTAGGGGGGGTCAGGGGGGACTAGTCCCCTCCAATATTTATAAGAGATGAATTTTCCCCCCCAAAAAATATCATGAATGATAACCACCTCACCAACACAGGCTTTTATAACAGCACAGAGGCTCTAAACACTTAGATTATTTGTTAGATATCCCTTAACTTGTTTTCAGAAAATTCCTACACCCCTGCACTGGACCATACCATTTTCACCGCGTGCAGTCTTCCAACTCCACACACTCCCTGCAGATCGCGCCTGGCTACAGGAGCTAACAGAGGAGTTACTCTGCAGACAATGTAAGTTGATTGATTTCCCTCAAAAATCCTTCAAAAAGTCCCTAAAACTGCACAAGGAATCGTTTGCAACCATCCCCGAATCGATCTGACCTTCCGTTTTTGAGAAATAACCAAATTTTAAAAATCGCGACTTTTGTAAACACTCAGAAAGTGGAGAACAGTACAGAAAAATAATATAAAACACATAATGTGTCCCCTCAATGCTCAAGTCAGTCAAATGAAACCCATTTCTTACCTTTCTGCAGATGAATAGCTGTATCTAGTTTTTAACTTGAGTTTTAAGTTATCAGTTCAGTTGGGGTTACTTCAAAAAACTAGCTAGCTAACTTTATGGAACTGATAACTTCAGGCACATAAGTTATAACAATTATCTAGCTAGCTTCATCCTAATCCGATTTGTGTATTAGCTTGTTCAAAATGCATGACTACTTTAATTTGCACGATCTGTGCTGCTTCCATCATCAGGCAGATTAGACTGAGGCACAGTGCTTAATGTGACCACCACAGCACTGCCCTGATAAGGCAAAACACCTTAAATCGTTTTTTTGATAATCAAAATTGTGTTTTTGTCATTTTTTGGGACATAGGGGGTCTAACTAGCTGATAGCTCAACCCCATATCATGGCAAAAAGTGAATGATGCCATAGAGTAACACATGCAGACTTTGAATAATGTAAATAGGGATGATCATCAATTCCATTTGACTACTATACTGTAAATACTGGTATTATGTCCCCTCAATGCTCAAGTCAATAAAATATGTGGAAGAATGAGTTGCTTTTTTATATTGCCTTTGACAAAAACATTCTACTCTATTTGCAGAGCCAACATGATATACTTCATTATTTACCTTTTTTTACTTGGCAAGCCTATCTGAATGTTGTTTTTCCTTTACATAAATAAAACATTTCCACAATAAATAGATGCAGTAAAAGGGAAAATGGTTGCCTAAAAATTCACCAGAATGCAGGAAATTAAATGTATGACGCTCAAAATTTCCAGGGTTCCAGTTGACCCCCCGCCAAATGTGTCCCCCCCAATGGTCAAGTGAAACCTACGCCCTTGATTCAAATAGACCTAGACCAAGCGAGAGAGATAATTCGAAATGGCTTCTTCAAGTGGAACAGAAAGCAAAGAAAATTCGGTTATTTCTTTGCAAAAAGAACCTTTCTCAAGGCGTTCATTGGAAGAAAAGAAAAGAGTAAAGGAACTTGGACCAGAGCGACCAGATTTGTACATTCAACAGCAAACAAGTGATCGCGGTCGGGCCGGGGCTTCTCTCGCTCGTGTTATGACAAACGGAGTTGGCTAGCTGGATGTGCTGTGAGTAATGCGTTATATTGCTTTCCGTTTGCTATTTCAAAGTGCTGGCACCGAACCATTGTGGACAACGACGGGGGTACGAGACCTAAAACATCTTGCTGAAAAGTGCAAACGGCATGAGTAGCCGCAGCCATCTTGACAACAGTATGAAGCTAAACTTTTTTGGCAGGCTTAGCATTGCTGAACAACTCGATGAAGGCTACAGAATTGGCATTAGAAAGCATAACGAAGAGGTGACAAAAAATGTATGTTCAAGTAGTGGTTTTAGGCAACATTAGTGTGTTGTTGTGTTGTAATGGGCCAATTCACCTTTAGTGTTGTATGTCTTTGTCTCAAAATGTATGATGACTCATTTGAATGACCAGTCAAGTAGGCTCTTCTCAGTCTGAGGTTTTTAGCGGTTTAGCAATACAAAGGAATTGTGCAGCAAGGAGTTGTGTGTGGGGGGCAGCAATTAGCACCTCTCTAGGCAACATGACAGTGCTGTTGTGTTTGATTTGGACCCGGTGCTGCCAGGAGGTCTGTGTGATCTGTTTGAAGTCTAAATCTGAATGTATGAGTCCTGCCTAACTTGAATGAACAGAGGCTCCTCCACTGTTCAGTGATGTCTTACTTGAAAAACTGTCCTCCACTGTTGCCAATTAAACTGTCTTATGCAACTGAGACACAAGGTGGCTTGTTTTTTCTGTTTAAAGTCAAAGTCAGATGTATTTGTTTTTTTTTAGAAATGCTAGCGCCCCAACCTATATTTAGATCACCAGCCGCCACTGGTGTAATCACTTGCTGGTAAGGTGTTTAATACAATTCATCAGATGGTAGTCAGTGAACATAAGCTAGCAAGTAAATAATGCTTGATATCTTACTAGCAATCGTTTTTTCTTATAGTTTATCTCTACTTTCCTGCACACCATCCAGGCAATTACAATAACCCCAGAAACACATGCTGATACACACACATTCATATGTATCAGGAGAAAAATGCATGTACCACCAGATATATATAAGCTATATTAGAAAAATGAAGTTGCGCTTATTTACTCCTAAGGACAACTGGCTACTGCTCTGTAATAATGCTATAATGATATTTATATCATTCTTTTGAAGTAGTAGCATAGAATGTAGCTAGTATTTCCCCCTTCATCAGTGACTGTGCTAATACTGATATTAACATCATGCATATAGGCAGTGGCGGCACCAGGATTTTTTGACTGTAGCTATTGGTTGGCAAATTCGAAATTCATCTAGCACATATGCACAGTAAATTTGAGTATTTTCCATTCCCTGAGTAATAAGTATTGCCCAGGCAGATACTACGCCATACAGTGTATATTATGTACGATAGGATTCCAATAAAATAATATTCCACTATTACACCTCGGCATGCTTGTGTAAAACTAGAAATTCTGTTACGCCCAGCTGTAATTTATTGTTCAAAGTAATCCAATAAGACATTGCAAACACAGTTGCTAAGGCTATAATGTCCTTTATTGAATAAAATAATAGATTGGCTGCAGGAGCAACGAATGTCAGCTGAGTAAAATCTTGGCGCCAGCGTCCTGGTCACTAGGCATCTGCGCAAAGGGGTTATATATTTTTTTTTTTAAATACAGTGAATACATTCATAATGTTACAAACTTTCTATTTCTACTTTAGAAACTCAAATAAATACTTTTTTATAGCTTCATTAAACAGGCACAATTGTTTTCAGCTGTGCTCAATATAATGGGAATGGTTTCTCTTGTACCAAATTATCACATTAGCATGATTACTTAAGAATGAGGTAACACAGTGTGTTGTTAGTACACTGAAATAATGGCTGCTGAAAATGGGGATTTGCAATCATGTGTAAAGATTGAATTAAAAAAAAACATTTCAAATAGCAATATTAATTTGTAACATTATTAATGTTGTGACTGTAGTTTTTGAGCAATTTAATCAGTCAATTTACCTTGGTGAATAAAAGTATAAATTTCTTGAATGTGAATGTTGCAACCAAATGGTAAGTTGCAACCAAAACCAAACTTATTGTAAATGTTCCTCAAACACTGGACAAAAGGATCACTTGCCCTCACAAAGGGCCAGATTCAGAGTTGAGATAAGCATGCACAGATGGGACTTACTCCCGAAATTCCGTGTAACTTAAGCTATTCGTGATTCAGACATTTAACTTATCCGCTGTTTTAAGTGTCTCTCCAGTGTATACATGTGCGGGTGGAGATTTGATGAAAGTAAGGCAAGTCTGCAAGATACACGGATTCAGAGTTTTCACTTAATAATTTTTTTAAACTTTGTTCGGAAAAGGTGGTTTTTGTCTAGCGCTGCCAATAGATGATTATAAAAATACAGCATCTTTCACAAAAATGGATATAGAATGAGCACTTGTTCTGTTCTTTAAAAATAATATTGGTCTTATTTTTCTTTGCCTAGCCTACTTGCAATTATCAAAAAGCTGTCATTAAAAAAAAAAATGTTAAAGTATATTTGACCTGTGACATAAGTCATTTTGTGGAGCCTACCCCATTATATTTGCATAGCGTGAATATTAGGTAGTCCCAGTTGTCAGGGTCTCCTTCATTTTCGGGACCTCACCAAAATTCATCGTTTTAAAGCACACACTAACTACGGCAGATAGTGCATCGATAAAAGAGAACACGGCGGTGAAAAGGTCCCCAACATGATTGTACATTCAGGTCCAGAATTCTTGGAATTGACCCTGAGAAAGATGTGCAAAAAGCTGTACAATTTAATCAATACCATACTGGTAATGAGCAAATAATTGTTTATTCAAGTAATGCATGGAGCTGTTTCATCTTATTTCATTTGATACTAACGATTCAGTTCATACAGATTAGAAGTATCCAAATATTGATGATGAATATTGCAAGGTTTCCAGTTAATAGATCACCTTTTTGTTTTATATCAATGTTCAAAGAGGAGTAATGTTAGATCTTTGTATGTGATAGGGCAATTAAATCAATGGTGTGCTTGTTTGTTTGGGGAGTTTGACCTACAGTTCATGTGCCTATCAGGTGCATGCTCAATGGACAGCAGCACCAAACAATTTGAACTTACTGTAGGTGGAGAGCTACCCCACAGATAGTAATCCATATCATATATATCCTAATAGTTACCACCATACCTGGCTGAAAATAAACATAGCACAACTTTGTTGCCTGTTGTTGAAAATAAAAACGTTTGTTTTCTTTTTCCTGTAGGCTAATACATAAGCAGGCATACATTTTAGCACAGTAGAGCTTCAGGTGTTGTATATTATACAGCCTTTTCGAGGATCTTTATCAAGGGAACCCTTAGCCTAATAATTTTAATAATATTATGATGATACGATATGGACCTAGGTCACTCACAGCAACGTGGGCTTAGCCAACGCGATGCTGACAAAATAACGTTTGCTAGTTAACGTCAGAATAGTCAGCCGAAGTTGCGACTGCATTAGCGTTAGGGAACTATGCTAGCTACAAAAACGATTCCAAATTGACATTGACTGACCACCAGCAGTAGGTGACGTTCTCACTTTATGATAGCGTTACGATTATGTTATCTTATCGTCATCATGGCATGGCGCACACACACTACCTCCCTACTCCCTCCCTGCGAATCATGAAGCTACCATGCTTACCGCTTCAACTACACTCTCCTCCTGCTCCTGCTCAATCTGTCCCTCCTCGGCTTCCCTGTCACACGCCTGCTCCTCTGCCTGGCAGTGGCCATGGCCATGGCCATGGCCAGCCATCTCTCCTCCTTCATGCTCGATCTGTTGCTGCACAATGTTGGGTACTTTATATGTTGAAGCTACTGCAGCCCCTGCAGCAAACATGTCTGTTATTTTTGCACATTTGGCGGCATCCGCCTCTAGATTTTTTTATTTTTTTGGCCAGAAACAGAGAGGACAGAGGGGAAGGGCTGGGGCCTAGTAAGAAATGTGATTGGGCCAGCCCAGTGTCAGTATAGAAAATGAACCAATGGGCCGCTGTGTTCGTTGGCGAAAAACCTTTTAAATAATTTTTTTTAAATTACAAATTATCAATTTAATTATATCGGCCCCAAGGTGCGTCCAAGATGTGTTGGCCCACCGGGAAAATGCCCGGTATGCCAGATTACCAGTCCAGCGTTGGCTATCGTCCAAGGTAGGTAAATTATTCATTTATTTTATTTTGATTGTAGTTACAAAACTATATAGGCTACACAACATTTAATGTAGGCTATGTATATTTGAGTTTTTTTTCTCCACAGTTATCCATTTCTCTGAAAAACTTGACAATGACTTGGTAATGTCCTCTGTGACTGATTAGAAACTGGATATCAGTTATGAACTAGTTAGCAAGCTAGCTAATAATAATGTTAGCGAAGGCTACTTGGCAAGCTAATCGCCATCAATAGGCTGTATCTTGCAGTAAGTAAAATCGTATTCAGTTACTTTGTTGCAGTATTCTAATTATAGCAGCTAAGCATGATTTAGAAAGACATGATGCCCTGGCCTGGACACGTAAAGAGATAATTATTTGACGGTTCAAGGATAAATTTGCTTACAAGCAAAAAATTAATAACCAATGTTAACCTTACTTGCGGTGAATCCATAGACCGCTAAGAGGAATCAGTTAGCAAGCTAGCTAATAATAACAATAATAAGATAATAATAAGAGAGATTTCTACAGATCAATCAAGGATAAATTTGCTTACATGAGTCAGCTGTGGTGATCTGTCTAATCTGTTAATGGTTGATATGACTGCGCGACAAAAGCATTAAGTAACAACATCACAATTATTGGCAAATATAGGCTAAGTCATAGCCTGATCCAGGATAATTGCGAATAGTCTATACACGTAACCTTACACGTACCATCGCCTGGATGTTGATGAGGTGGGCTGAAAGCAATTTAATTCGGCATTACACTTCGCTGAGGGACAGGTAGCTATGTGGTCTTTGACCTATGGACCCTTTTATTATTAAGCATTTTTTATATAGCCTACACAATAATAACATTTCACATTGTAATCTTGATATTTGTAGTCATGCTTGTGCGCGCCCCTGTGTGTAACATGCAGGAGGGTGTATGTGCGTTGTGCACGCGCCTATGTAGACACATATATGTGCCGTTAAATTACATGTAAACAACTGCGACATGACTTTAGACCAGGTTTTGTGGTGGTTTAAGCGCAAGCGATTTCTGCTGCCTCAAGATAGCAATACACCAAAAATAATCCTGGCCACTCTTCATTTTAAGACCAACACACCCAGTTCACTTGTAATGGGCGCAAGAATACATGGTATTTAAACGCCGTGAACGCAAGGCTTTATAATGAACCATGCGTCGGGTGTAAGATAGCAAAGACACTTGCATTTGGGTTAGTGCCGCTTAGGGCCCTGTCACACTATAGCGTATCGTACTAGCGTATGCCAGCGTTTGAAAAATATCACTCATACGCTGATATACGCTGACATACGCTAGGGGTACGTTAGGCATAGGTTGTATACGTTTCAAGCACGGTCGCATTCGGTGGCATACGCTGGCATAGGGCGAGGCACAAAAAGTTTTTTAAGCATGCTTTAAAATTTTGTGCATGTTCGGACATATGGTTTATACGCTAAACATACGCTAGGCATACGCTGAATACGCTAGAATTAAGCTAGAGGTAGGTTACTCATAGGTCGAGTACGCTGGTCATACGCTGACATACGCTGACATGAAGGTGTACCGCACAGCTAGCGTATTGATAGCGCATGAGTAACGTACTTCTAACGTATGTCTGACGTATCTGCAACGTATATAGACATATTGGCGTATGCCTGACGATTGAGTAACGTATTTAACGTACAATTAGCGTATGATTGGCGTATGGCCAGCGTTTTGAGAAAGTGTATATATAGGCTCCCATTTCTAGATATTCTTCAGTTCTTCGTGGACCTCAGATGAGAGAGGATGGAGGTGGCTCTTCTCCAACACCAGTATGATATGATCGATTTGGCACTTCACCACATCCAATATAACAGAATAAGAAGGAGGAGGAGAAGAAGAAGAAGAAGAAGACGTGAAGTCTGGGTGAGACCATGGATCGGAAGGCGACGGCAGTTTGGCCTCTACGACCAGCTTCTGGTGGAGCTCCGAAACGAGGACCAAAGATCCTTCAAGAACTTCATGCGGATGCCGCCCGAGATGTTCGATGAGCTGCTAGTCACTCGTCGTCAGAGAGGTCTGCCAAGCCATCATCGATGAGTACATGCCCGAGGTGATGACCTGCCCCACCACTCCTGAGGGATGGCGTGCTATATCTGACAAGTTCCTCCAGAAGTGGAACTTCCCCCATACATGTGGTGCACTAGATGGGAAGCACATTGCCTGCAATTGTCCTCCAAAGAGTGGTTCCCAATACTTCAACTACAAGGGATTCTACTCTGTTGTACTCATGGCCCTTGTAGACGCGGAGTACAAGTTCATCTGGGCAGACCTCGGTGATACAGGATCAGCATCAGACGCACAGATCTACAATAACTCTGACATCAAGGAATTTGCTGAAGACGGTACCATCGGATTCCCTGCCCCAGATCCTCTACCCAATGACTACCAGGATGTCCCCTACCTCTTCATCGGTGACGATGCCTTCGCCCTCCGAGAGACCATGATGAAGCCATACAGCCTCCGGGGTCTGGACAATGAAGAGAGGATATTTAACTACAGGCTTTCCCGCGCCAGGAGGGTGGTTGAAAATGCCTTCGGCATCCTGGCGAACCGCTTTCAGGTGCTGCTGACTACCATGCAGCATCACCCCTCCACTGTCAAGGTCATCGTGAAAGCCTGCATTGTCCTGCACAATTTGATGAGGATACGGTACCCTGGACTCCAGAACCAGCAGCTCGATCGTGCAGAGAACATGAACCGTGACTTCATCCCTGGAGCATGGAGACAGGACAGGAACTTGCAAGACACACATACAGTTGCTGGCAGTAACACCTCCACCAAGAAAGGAAAGAAGCAGAGGAACCTCCTGAAGCACTGGGCCAACTCAGGTGCAGGTGCAGTTCCATGGCAAGACAGGATGATTTAGAACAATTGTATAGTTTAAAGTCAAGTGTAAAGTGCAGTTTATTATTCTAGGGGGCAGGGGTCAGGGGTACTTATAAATTACATATCATTTGATGTATTATAAAAGTATGAAAAACACCAGAAGTAAGTTTCAAAAACCTTTATTCATATGATCAACTGATCATAAATCAATAAACTGATCAATAAACAAATCAAACAAATCAATAAACTGATCAATAAACAAATCAAACAAATCAATAAACTGATCAATAAACAAATCAAACAAATCTATAAACTGATCAATAAACAAATCTATAAACTGATCAATAAACAAATCAAACAAATCTATAAACTGATCAATAAACAAATCAAACAAATCAATAAACTGATCAATAAACAAATCAAACAAATCTATAAACTGATCAATAAACAAATCAAACAAATCTATAAACTGATCAATACTGATCAACTGAAATTCGGAAGGCTGTGCCTGGACTGGGCTGGGTTGGACTGGGCTGGTCCCTCAGTACCTGGGCAGCATAACCCAAGGCGGCAGACACTGGGGTGGGGGTGGTGGTGCACTGTTGCTGCTGCTGCTGAGTTTGCTGAGGAGGTTGCTGAGGCATCATCTGCTGTAGAGGAGGAGGAGGCATCTGCTGATGTGGATGCTGGAAGGGTTGCTGGTGGTACTGCTCCATGTACCCCATACACTGTGAACCCCACACTGATGATGCTGGAGGCACGTTTCTCCACATGTAGGGAGGTGGCTGATACTGGTTGGAGGTTGATGGTGCTGAGGGGCTGAACGAGCCGAAGGATGGTGCTGAACTGGGGCGCAGTGGGTGAGGTGGATGACAGTGGCTGGCTTGCTGGGTTGCTGGGATCGGGGGAGGTCCCATGGCACTTGGAATGTCATCATCACTGTCCTCATCCATCAGGTCAGACAGCAACCTGTTGATGGTGGACCTTGCCTTTTTGTAATTGGCCTTGGACATGGTCAGCAGGCTGTCTCTAACGTAGTTGGCAAAGGCTGTTCGGGCTGTGATGGGCTGCTGCTGGGCTTTGGAGAGGTCCTTGAGGATGGCGCCGGACTCAGCAACTCTCTTCTGTAGGGACTCAAGGAGGGCACTGTCCGGATCCTGAGGCCACTTGCGTGAGGATGAAGGGGTTGATGAGGGGGTAGGGGTGAGCTCATCCAGGTCAATCTCCAGGTCAGCGCAGGCAGTCTCGGCAGCATCAAGGTCTCCTCTGTGCTGTAGGATGGTTGCCTTCACCTGCAAAGACAAATAATAAAATCATAATACAAGAATGAATGCAAAAATGAATACAAGAATGAATGCAAAAATGAATACAAGAATGAATGCAAAAATGAATACAAGAATGAATGCAAAAATGATAGCAAATTGAATTGTCATCAAATTAATGAGGTCCAGAAAAAGTAGAATAGTTGTATACTTACACTCTGGAGGGGCTCAGGACGGTGACGAGTGACCGTGTTCAGAAAAACAAATTTGGAAATGATCCACTCCTCCCTCTCAGTCAGGTCTGGGGCACCATCGCCGCTCTTCTTCTTGTCAAGGCGTGTGTGGGTGTCACGCAATGACCGGAACCAGCCCTTGAGGGTGTCGGCTGTCTTCTCCATCAGCTGGGCCTGGTATTCCCAGATCTTGTCCTTCTTGTCCTTCCGCCTGTAATCTGTCATCTTGAAATTCCACAGTACAGGGTTGTCGCGGATGAACTCCAGCATCAGCTCCTCATCGGTGATGCTGAGTTTGCAGTGGTTCTTTTTGGCCCTTTTCTTATTCTTCTTCACCTTGTCATCAGCTAGGCGGGAGGAGGTGGAGACAGCAATCGAAACAGCTGATGAAACCGATGATTCACGGGAGCGTTCACGAGGAGGAGTTGGGGACCTTGAGCGCACACGAACATCTGGATCATCATCAGCAGGTGGATCAGCAGGTGGATCAGCAGGTAGATCAGCAGGTAGATCAGCAGGTGGATCAGCAGGTAGATCAGCAGGTGGATCAACAGGTGGATCAGCAGGTGGATCAGCAGGTGGATCAGCAGGTAGATCAGCAGGTTTGGATGAGGATGATGATGGGGTCTTCTTACCTTTTCCTCGGCCCCGGGTACATGATGTCTTCTTCTTGGGAGCCATGGTGATAGCTCGACGTCTACTGCAATAATGCTGCTATGTGGAAAGGCTGCCGCTTATATAGGCACTTTGTCACGTGATAGCGGTACGCTGGACATGCGCAGTTCATACGCTACTCATACGCTAGCCATACGCACATTACGCTAGCCATACGCTGGCGATCCGCTACTCATACGCTACTTATAGGTTCAATACGGTAAGTATCCGAAAAATTCTGTATTTTCAACGGCTTTTTGCGCGTATGAAAATTATTTTATGAATTTACATCCGCAACTCATACGTTTCTCTCATACGCTATAGTGTGACAGGGCCCTTAGCGCCGGGTGTAAGATAGGGCCCCAGGTCTGAGCATCACATAAACTTGGTAATTGGCTTAAATGAAACAAGACAGGTGTAACATTTACAATACAAACTTAGATTTGTTTATTTTCATAATTTAAGTCAAAATAAAGTGCCATAAATGCAAAAAAACTTTAGAAAAAGGCAAAAAATAAAACACAAATAGGCTATTGATACCATAAATTGACCCAGTAATTGTGTTTCCGATCTAACGTTAGTTATAACCCCAGTATATAGGCATTCGACTAACTTCAGCTTCTTCTCATTCAGTCTAATGACCTACTGAGGGCCTGTGCCAGTTTCATTATTATGGACATTCTAGGAGTGGCAAAGGGGTAGCTAAGAGGTTTCCAGGGGTGGCTATAGCAACTACAAGCCACTCCCTGACCCCGCCTATGCATATAGGCCTACCCTACCCCTTGACAGAATTATTGCAAACCCTGCTGTGGACTTCAGGAAAATGTCAGCTGAGCATATTTATGACTTATTCCAGCTATTTTATTGAGGTAGAAACCATCTGTGCTTTACAGACAGTAACTACGGCATTGTACCAGTACCCAAGTATGTAGTTAGTTATTTGCTCAGCCAATGTGCTTACCTCGGGTGAATTGTGTTGCATTTGCAATGCAGTTTTTGGATTTTGGATTGGGAGGGTAGAGAGATGAAATGGGAAATTGACTCATGGGAGGTGGGAGTGTGTTATTTTGTAATACTGTAATGCATGTTGTTCAAGCCTCAGAACAATGTCAACAACACAGTTGATGGAGGGCTTTAAAGAATTCCCCCATTACCCTTAAAATAAATGGATTAAAACTAAATCAGTCAGCCTCTGGCTGGTTAATGACACACTGAGTGAATGGGTGAGTAACTCAACTGAATAAATGTTTAGGGCCTGCATAATTTCCAGAGCCTAGCAGACCTTTTTCTATCCTCTCTATTGCAGCTGCCTGCTTTCATTTGCAGAAATCAGTCTTTTTGCTGTTATATTTTTTGGAGGCTAGATTTATGCTGTCACTGTCGCGTGACTTCCCTGCAATAACAGTGTTTTAGTCGCAAAGGGAGCCAGTATCTCAGCTGCCGCTGCATGCCAGAGGTTCATACAAAAAAGCAGGAGACAAAAAGAAAAAAACAGACAGGAAAGAAAAAGGGGAAAACTCTATGGATCTTGCGTTTCAAGGTGAAAAAGAAGTCAAAACTCAATAACAAAGTCAGAGATGGAATCATAAATGTATTAAATAGAAAGGTAAAGAAAACAAACTGAATAAATAAAGTCATTACTGAAGCTTAGAACAGAGGCTCCTGCTTCTGCTTTTATCCATCTTTGACAAAAAGAGAGGCAGAAAGAGAAGGGAGAAATAAAAAAAGAGAAAGAAATGCACAGAAGCTTTTCTTTTCTTTAAAATGCTGCATTAGGTCTTTTCCCGCAGTCAGTTTTGATAGTTCAAAGCTGGCAGTTCAATAAATAGCTGGAACCGGCACATCTCTGTTCTTGCAAAAAGAAATCAATGTTAATCCTATTACCGGCAGTTATCACCTACCCCAGAAACGGTGGCAAGTAAGAAAAAAACTGAGATGTCAAAGCAGGGAGGGGAGAGAAGGGGAGAGAAAGGGAGAGAGCGAGTCACCCTTCATTCACTTTCAAACGCAGTTTTGATAATTTACTTCTGTAGAGGAAGCAGAAAGAGGGCGGGGTATGACAGCATGGATGGGGGATTGGCATTGGAAAGTGTGTGTGTGTGCGGGGGGGGGTTGTGGGACTACTGATGTATTCTCACATAATGCTTGGATCAGACCCTGCTGCTGTAAGCAAGATGTTTGAGGCACAAAACATCATTTTTCTGAATGTTCACACCGCTTAGCAATCCTCTATCCTGGAGCGCCCTGACATATGGCCCCTGTCTCTCGCTCTTTTTTCTCTCTCCCTCTCCCTGTATGGTTGTGGGGTCAGATATGAAATGTGGTGTTGGGGGCTGCAGCATGGTGAGGGAAGGGGGTGCACGTGTTCTTTTGTATTTGATGGTTACTGTACAAAACATGCAATGGAGGTTTTCTCTTTGCTTCCCATCAAGAACATGTGTTTTTTCAAGATTATAGAGGATTTTGGCAGATGGTCCAGAATTGACTCACTACAAAACAATAAATAAATAATTGCCACTGTTGAATGAGACAAGATTTCCAGCACCGTATTATCTATGAGTGGAGTTAGGGGTGCCTCTGGCTGATAGAATAATATTTTTCAATGCAGACAATTTAAGATGGCATTTTGCTGAGCTTCTGTGGATTACTTAAACCCAGTGTGGTGTAAATGATTAACTTTTCATTTGGTACACTGTTTATTTAAAGCAGATGCGTTTTTTTCCTAAGGACTGAGAACAATTGGAATCATATTCCAGTTATGGTGAAAATACATTTTGACAAATTGTATTTGCATCACTGTGTTTTGTTTATTGCATTTGATAAAAAGAAAAATTACATCATCCATCAATTGTAATCATACTTCTGTTATTTGTAGTAGCAATGGCGTTGATTACCAGGTATAAGTAGATAAGGACACCACTCAAATTTATAAAATGCATAGGTTTGTTATAGATGCACAGTTCACAGGCCAAATTGGACAAAGATCAGCAATATGGCTGTTTGCATTGTAAACAAAATTATTTAAGTTTTCTTTGAAACAATGAAGACACTAAGCCTAGTCAGTCAAATTACAATGCTCTTTGTCCTTAAATTGGGAAACACATGTAGGTTATGTCAATGAATTTCTAAGAGGTTGCACTCTTTTAATTTAAATACTAAAATATTTGGGCAAGTTCGACTGTGTTATGAACTATGAAAGTAAAATGAAAAAAGTTATAAAAATTATGTTACAAGGTAAAATTATGTTACTACGAAAGTAAAGTGACATAATACCATGCCTCGTTTTGCAGCTACTTAAGCAGAGTGTAATCTGTAAAAATGCAATATTGGTCAATGTTTAATATCTGTTAACGGTTAATACTTTATTGATTCTTTTCGATGATTTTCAAAAATGATTTTGCACTAGAAAGCATGCTCTTCTGAAGCAATTGTCCAAAATAAGGGGTGGAAACAAAGTTGTGCTAAATACTTGGTTCTGGCTGAAAGTGCATTTATTGACCAAAATGGATACAGGGTCATACATCATCAAAACTGAGCATGAAAGGGTCTATATTATGGCTCATCACCATTTCAGGAGGCAAGAGAGAGCGGATTAACTTCTCTGTTGTGTTTGTTGTTGTTACTGCTGAAAAATAATTACAGCTGAGTCAGTGTCCACAAAGCAGCCCAGCATCCCACAAAGAGGAAACCTTTTAACATAGCTTGAACTGTCGTTTATGGAAACAAAACACAACAAAAAAATGTAATCTCACAAAGGAAAGTAAGCTTGGTGCTCCTTTTTTGTATCAGATGTTTTTTGTAATGGTATTTGCTGACACAAGTTTTCACCTTGACTTGACTGCTGTATATTTATTTATTTGTTTATTTATTTATTTCCATGTTCCGAATGCACAGATGACCCCATTTCAATCCAGCCCATTTCATATTCCTGCAATAAATTAGAGGGCAGCAGAAAGGTTTTAGCATGTAAAATAGCAGTGACATGCTAAATAATGAGGCATTCTGGAATTATGTAGCCCTGGCGTATGGGCTCTGGGGTATTTCTGGGCCCAGTGGCTGGCTGTGTTTCTGCAGTGTCTGGTATTCTGAAGTACAGGGCATTTAGAATGAGGGGGTAGGGCAGTGAATATGGAAATAACATTAATATACCAATGCCAAGAGGTAGATTACAGTGTGTCAACCCTGCTTGCCCTGGCTTGGTGTGTGTAGGTAGATGAACAAAGTAAGAGGGAAAAATTATTTATGAGGGAAATTGCTCTTTTCATTGCCCCCCAGTGCACGTCCGCACTTATCTTGTTATTAGTATTATTCCTCTTTTTCTTTTTTATGCATTTTGTCTTTTCCCACTTGCCCATCAAAGTGAAAAATGCATCTGAAGTATTTTTAGAGGCTGGATATGTGTTTGTGCGACATACCTTCCACCCTTTGGTCCCAGTTGATTTTCAGTATTGCTCATGCATCAGATTCACCATCCCTTTAATTTGCATGCTTTTTGTTCACAGCCAACAGGAACATAGACCTAGCTTATACACAGTTATATCAGTTTATTATCTGCAGACAATTCCCTTCATGCAATGCTTTTTATACCTAACAGGCTCAAAAGTGCTGTGTAGGAGTACTGGAACCTGTTCCAGTACTGGAACTGGAAGGAGTACTTAGACATGTTTTAGGAAGCATGTTTGATGCTAAACCTGATCGGAGCTGAAGATAGAGTTGGTTAGTGACACATAAAAGGTTCCCCACAGCTTTAGCACTTTACATAACAGATGGCTTCACCAACCAAGACACCTCTATTACTGATTTACCGTACATGTCATAAAAATGATGAATATCATGAAAATTGTCCACATTGCCTGTCTTGTTAAAAGCAGATGAAGTGAGGATAATGATTGATTAGTGATTGCAGATTGATTATTGGTCATTTGGAATAGCAGTACATGAAAAATAAATGAATTTTAAAAATTAATTCATTAAGGGCCAGATTCAGAGTTGAGATATGCACGCATAGCTTAAGCTATTTCTGATTCAGACATTTGAGTTATCCGCTGTTTTAAGCGTCTCTCCGGTATATATGCGGCATTACACGCGCGGGGGGGGGGAGATTTGATGAAAATGAGGCGTGTCTGGAAGTCGTACAAGATACGCATATTCAGTTTTCACTTAATAATTTTTTTCTTTGTTCTGAAAAAAAGGTGGTTTATGGTTTTCTATGTTCGGGGAAAAAAAGGTGGTTTATGTCTAGCGCCGCCAATAGATTATTATGAAAAATGCAGCATGTTTCAAATGCAGCAATATAAATGGATATTAGAATGAGTGCATATATATATCTTAATATAATATTGGTCATAGCTAACTTGCAATTATCAAAGAGCTGTCATAAAAAGAAAAATATGTAAAAGTGGGCTATGGTTGACCGTCTGCCATCTGGTATATCATACCAGACCAATATTAGATGGATTACTTGATATATCACATCAGTATTCCACCTATAGCAAAACTATTATGCATGTAACAAAGTCACTAAATCCTCAGTTTTGTTTAAACCGTGGTTCAATTTGTATAAACAACAAAAAGAACAAAACCTGTGTAGCATGAATGAGTTTAAACTTAACTGACCAAAATAAATGAACAGTGTAACAAACGATGAAAAATAATCAATCACCCAAACTAAATTGTTCAGCTCTTGACATTCAGTGAGTTTAAGTAAGTAACTAAACTAAACTAACTGAGTATAAATTAAAAAACACATCTGCAGACATTTAAATTTTTTGTTATTTTTCAAGAAAATAAGAATGTCTTCTTTCTCCCAAGAAGCTAACCCAGCACTCTCTACAATTTGTCATATTTTGAGCTTCATTCCTACACTGCCACACTTTTTAAGAGTTAAAAATATTTAAATATTTTAAACACACATGAAAGTGATCATATCAGTTAGCTGGCTGTTATTACAGACATTACTCAAGAATTTAAGATTTAGTTTCAGTTAAATGTTTCAATATAATGCTTAATCTGGTTTTAAAAGTGTTACATATCAAAATGGACTAGTTTTGGCTAAACCCTACAAATATAAATATACCAAATAAAAACTGAAGAATATTTTGCATATTGACATGACAAAATATTCACTGCCTTTATGTTTTGGATATATATGATGATCTTTCTGTGGTTGAAACTAAAGGCCTTCTTCCCAACTGCCAACTGGATAATTCAACTACTTTTCAGACATATAACTGCTGCTGCCAAATAATTAACCTGAATTTGGAATATGGGACAAAAGTCACAAATGAACTCAGGACTTGCTTTTCTGCATCCCGCAATGCATAGTCTAGGTAGCTACCATTAAATAAAAATGTGTGGAGTTATTTTTAGTAATCTCCAAAGTTTACCTGGCAAAATCACATCAGCCTGGCATAAGCACTGCAAACCATGAACCAATGGCAATACTGATCAGTTTGGTGAGGGTACATAAACTATTACACCAGGACTAGGGATATATTTTTTTAAATATAATTTTAATAAGCTGATATATTTATTTGCTGCTTGTAGTTGCTTTAAACATATACGCCATTGACCTTAAGTCCTTGAACGCACAGACTTATACCAGAGCATGTTTTATAGCATGGGTTACTTTCCTGTAATTACTGAAATGTTGCACGTGCATCAAACAAATATGAATGCAAAATGATAAGATTTAAATGTTTCAAACTTAATTTTCCTGTTGTATTCATCTATGCCTTACTGGAGAACATAGGGGATTAAAGGGCCATGGTTTTGTTTGCAGTGTGGTGCCAGCGCTGAAGACAGAAAATAACTGAAATTAACAAAACTACTGTCTCTAATAAATACTACTGCACAGACTGGAGTCTGATTATCACCTCTATTTCTTCCTCTTTTTCATCTTTATTGTAAATCTCATTCTGATGCCTTTATTGTTTGGCAGCGGTAGCCAGAATATAATATGTGATATGTTTTATGTACACCATGTTGCAGGATTACATTTTAATGGCTCCATTGGTGGCAGATATACTCGTAAAAAAGTGCTGCAATAATGTGAAAAAAGTGAATGCTGCACTGAGCGACTCTTGTTTACTTTGGTGCCAACCGTTTCTCTGTAGTTTCCATTTTGCTGTGAGTACAAAAATATCCGGAGAGCAGAACACAACACAGATATGCAGTTTCAAGGAATGCTAAGGAAATATATGATCACGAATTAAGCAATCAGAATATGGTGGAATGGTACAAGTCAGAGAAACAGTGTTTTCAGAATTCTGTGGGTTATCTCTTCTGATTGTCACCTCTGATTGCCAGGCAACATTATGCTCATTGTTTGAGGATAAATAACCCAATGTCTCAATCATAAACTGTCCCTCATATGAGCTGACATGCAGCGAGGGAGCTGCACTCCTCATAAACAACTCTGTCGTTTTAAGTAAGCATCACCCTGCTTACCAGGCACCTTTCCCTCACCAGCCGCACCTCATTTAGCAGCTTTTAAATCTTTTGCCTGTATTGTAGCAAGAAATGCCTGGTTGCAAATGTCTTTTATTGAGTGCTGACTCTGTAGTATTACAGGCTTGCAGATATGCTTGGTGTAATATGTCCCTCGCTTTATCTTGTAATGGTAAAGTGTAATAATTTTACTGGACTGGCAAAGTGTGTGAAGGGTTATAATTGACACTCTTTGGGCTTGGAGCTGCTTGCCATAGTTTCCAAAAACATTTTTCACTGATAGGGGGGGGAGAGGCAGGGAAAAAAGCCCAAATTTTCCTAAATATCATAAGAATAAGTCTGTGGAACCCCCCACCCCCCGCAAAAAAAAAAAAAAATCTAATAAAAATTGTGCTCAGTATATTGCATGGTACTGACAGAAATGTTGAACAACCTTTTTTATGACTTAGTTTTCTAAAAATGTACCCCAACAGTGTTGAATTGTGGGAGTTTCTGTATTTGGGTCAATGACATGACAAACATTTTTTTTGTCCGAATCTATTATTTGAAACAAAAATAGTAAATACGAAAACCTGCTATTATAAAATGCTATTATCTATTGCAAATAATGCTAATACAGAATTGAGGTAAAGAACATCATTTAATATAGGTGGCCAAATAAATCAGTTTAATTTGAATTAAAGAGTGAAAATCATGCGGTGTAACCAAATAATATCAACTGGTAACTGGAATAACGAGTATTAGTTACACCAGTTGACAGAAATTATGATATATCATGTTTTTCCATTAATTTAATAACTTGTATATGACAGTAAGGTATTTTTCATTAATTATGTTAATTTAAATTCATTTTTACAAATGAATTTATTAAATCGAGAAAGTCGCATGGCATGGAGCACAAATAAATAACAATCCAGGTATGAGGACTCAATATCTTGCAAAAAGATAAGTAAGGTATTGTAATGTGTTCTTTGTTTATTTCAAGATAAGGGAAAACATATATATATCATATGGAATCGAGTTGGATTTCATGGTAGCCACATATGTATAGGTATTACATAGTTATTACATAGTATTACAGTGTTAAAGAGTAGCTAGAGGCAGATTCTACAGAAAGTGGGCACATTTGATCCCATTAATTTTTCTGATAAAATCTCAAGGCAATCTAACATTTCTGTTTTATTTGGTCTTGCTTTATTATAAAAAGGATTCCCACCAACTTTTAGACCTGGCCCACTCATATTTTGATTAATAAAGGGGTTTAAATTTTCGGATATGTTGCTAATGTTACGTGGACAGAATTTACTGAACTTAACAAAACAGTTAAAAATCCTTGACTGTATGTTAAAATAATGGAATGTACAGACATACAGCAAATGATTACATGACCATTTCAACATATATATGAGTTTTTTTGTGCTTCATCAACATATGGATTGGGTTTCACAGAAAACACGGGCTTTTGCTAATGTTACATGGACAGTGTCTAACGTTAGCACAGGGAATCTCCGGGTTCGCCGAATGTACACAATGTTTACATGCATTTATATACGCATTCAACGGGCATCCCAACTTTTAGTCATTTCAACATACATTTCACCTCAAATAATGTGTAGTTTTCATAATTTCGTTTCTTGAATGAGGTGTGCGTTACATGACGCTATCGTTACTTTAGTGGACAGAATATTTATTCATTAATTTCGAGAAATAAAATGAAATTTTTCTCACCCGCCGCTCCAAAATTCGGGAATCTACAATCTTAGCGCAGGCACACAAATACGATGGGAATCACTTCCGCGTTAAATAAAAGTGGATCTCGCAATGTAATACTCGCGAACGTTACGGATTGGTCACGGACAGAAATAACGTTAGCCTTACAATCGGGTTTCTATAAACCTATACAATTGGATTAGCAAAATTCTTCCCGATCATAACAACAAAGGGTTTAATTGAGTTACTTCCTGTGCATTTTAATAGTTACTAAATCCACCGAATCATGTACAGAGAGGGGTATAGCTAACGTTACTGTGATGGACAGAATGAACAGTAACGTTTGCAACTGGAATTAAGCATTGTTTTGAATGTGTGGGATATTTTTCTGTCCACTTCCGATGTATTTTCTGAAATAAAATCCTTCTAACTTAAAAAGAACAAATCTGACAACAATGTGATTGCTTATGCAGTTACTTTATTATAATTTCTATCAAACAGAACAATATTTTTTTAGAAAATGCCAGGATTTTTTAAAAAACCTTTGATTTGTTTGTAGCATACATTATGTGCCCACTTTCTGTAGAATCTGCCTAGAGTTGATCGGGGGTCGATTTACTAAAGGTTTGCGAGTACGTCACATGTAAGTAAAACTTACACCCGTAAAAAACCATCCAAGGTAATCAAGTAACGACAAGCAAAGAGGACTGCGTGTGTAAAACTGAAAGATAACCTGAATTTTCAATTTTTGCGGGTTAGCCTGAATGAATCTGCAAAATTGGGCATCCCTACGTTATTTTGTGAAATAGTGGAAGGATATCATGCAATTAAATTGCTTTAGCATGTGTAAAGTGATTTACTAAGCCCAAATTTACTCGTATTTGTGGGTGCATTTTAGTACAAATGGAAAGCAGGTATTAAAAGACACGGAATTGATAAGATCACGGCTGTCATTGTAGCAAGGCTACCGGTGTGTTTGGGATATCCATAACTGAACATTCTAAATGATTGTCTAACAATGGGGGCTAATTAACTGGCCTATTCTAGCTAACGCTCAAAATACACAATAAGATAATTTGTGGATAGCATAAATAGGCTACATCATGAACAGTAAGAATATTTTTTTTAAATCATGAAGCAAATTGTGTTACAGAATAGAAGAGTAACTATTATTGGAATCAAACAACGTCTATTATAACAAACAGTGAATAACAAAGCAAATAAAAACGGTGCGAGTAGTGCTAGTAAGTATAGTTACAATCGTTTCAGTCCTGACAAACATCTGTAACTCCCAGCAGAAAGTAAGAGGCATCCAGTGAAACAGTTTGTCGTAAACCGCCAGCTTGTTCAGTGTATCAGTACCCTAAAAAAACAGGATTTATAATTTTTTTTCCATTCATTAAATGGTTTTTTACTGGCAACATTGCTGCCAGTCTTTTCACCGTTTTCTTACAGTGTAACCATTCTGCAAAATGTCTAATTTAAATAGGGCTGTATGCAGCTGGAATAATTTGCATAATGACTCTTAGTTGATCACCCACAAAGTGTGAAATGATAACATGTGCAAATACTTTGGCTGTGCCCGCAAAATAATACCCCTTATTTGGGATCTTAGTAAATGGACCCCTAAATGACCCCTAAACTATATGATTCAAGACATTGCACATAATGTCCCATACATTTGGTTTAATTGAAATAACCATACATGGCTACATTTAGTTGGGGTCCATGGCTGTCTTATTATGCTTCATACAACAGTTCATTCCGAATGCACATTGTGATTGGCCGAGACGCATATACAGCATAACATCACTCAGACCTCATCACCAGCTCTGGATCAGTCCACTTTGGTGACATTCTAATTGATATATTGGGACAAATTTTTTAAAATTCAGAAGCAGAGTCTGAAACTAGCACCCGACCACCCGAAAAATGTAGGTAGATTATGTCAGTGTCTGGGAAACAGGACTAATTTACCGGACGCATTGTCATGTAGAAATCAAGATGCCGAGAAAATCCCTGAAACACACATGGAAGTTCACACGTTTACAGCAGGCACAAGCATAGTTTCAGAATACAAGACTTCAAATCCCACAAATCCTTGCGTTCGTTAGGCTACTCTGATTGGACGGTTCTGTGGTCTGCTTTCGTTGCCAGTTGTAACACCTGCGGTATTGAGCGGTAACCTAATCAAAGTTATCCAAAGTCAGTCAGCTGTCGAAACATCACTGTGGTTAAAAAAAAAAAAACCTGTCAAAAAGAGGAAGACAAATGTCGAAGAAGAACAAAGCCAGGTTAAAAAAGAAGCTGTGTTTTAATGAGAAGAGGAAGGTTGATGATAACGGCAAGTGTCATGAATATCTATCGGGAAAAAACAACACTCACGAGTGACATGTATTCAAAATTTTATTAGAGATGTAGCTATAACTTTGGTAGCCATGTAATGGTTAAAGAAATAAGACAGAATATTGTAATTATTGTAACTATTGTTTCTCCACTTGATCGCATTGTGAAATCTATTTTGTCTTAAAATAAAGATTTCAAAAATGTTTTACAAAGCATGCTTGTGCAGTTCTGTAATTTCCATTTTCATAATTTAGGCAATTTCAGGTAATATTTTGAAGAAATAAATTAAATGTCAAGTTGGGTAACCCTTCATGGTCATATGGTGTAACCCATATTTAAATATTTTCCTTCTCAATACTATTGAAGAATTTACAATACTATTGACAAACTTAAAGAAATGGCCATTACTTAGTAAATGGCACTAAAAAAAATACTATATATAAAAATAAAATAATTTCTTAAGTGATATGCATTTTACTGACAACAAGGATTGATATTTACATTCGTGAATTTGTGGAAAATGCAGAGAGAAAATATTAACTGAAATGAATACACAGGACATTCATGTGGACTTGAAATGTATTTTAAATTAATTTATCTTTTTTATCTTCTTATTTTTTTTATTTTAAAAACCTTATAGTATCAATTTGTTCTAAAATTAGTATGATAAAGTTCAAAGGTTGCAGGGGATATGTAAGTTTTTAATCACATTCTCAGCAATTGCCATTGAATCTAAATTTTCAAAATATGTTTCTCCAATGGAAAAAACATATTTAACTTAACTTAGATACATGTTTTTGCTTTTCTGGGTGAGCCCTTCATGCAAAATAGTTTGTACTCAAATGGCCATGTATCTCCAAAAGGCCATGAAATTGAATGAGCCAATAATTTAGAGTGTTGGAGGAATAATATGTATTTACCCGTGCCTTACAAATTTTACTCCTCACATCAAGTCCTTCAGGAAAATGAATGTTATTTAATGTACACAGTATGTGTATGAGTGGGAAAAAAGTTTGAACGATAATTCTGAACTATAAGTGCTGTCTGTGGTGTGGATTCCAGACTGTTTGCATTTTGAAAAAGTAATTAATGTACCATGATATTCTCGTCTAAAGAAAAATTTGCAGAAATACTTTTTACCACAATATACAGAATTTTGTTTGCTTGAATGAAATACGCAAGTCTAATACACTCAGAAAATGTCTGTTTTGTGGACAATTTGTATTTTAAAAAAATATTTACCATTATCATCAGCTGATTATGCTGTTTTGTTTAATGCTATACATATTCATACCCTTGTCTCTAGTTCCAAAACAGTCCTAAAAGCTTCAATTGTAAATATCAGGTCTTGGTAAACTGCACAATAGAATAGATTAGAATGGGATCACTTTGGGAATAATTTGTTAACTGTGGCATTGATAGCATTGATAAAATAATTGATCATGTTTCCAAATATAAAGGAATAAATATAAGGCAAGACAATGCAAAAGAAATTAAACAGTGCATACATAAAACCAGTTGTTTGGTAGGAATATTCTGACTTCAAAATCCATTGTAGACCATTCTGCATATTTAAGCTAATGTCAAGAAGCCATGTGTTTGGCTCAGTTTATTTTCACTGTCAACACTAATCCTTCAATCAAAAACATGGGCCTTTATTTTAATCCCATGTTCGTACCCAGCTGTCTGAGATTATTTAGAAGGGTAATCTTGATCGGAATGAATTAGTTCCCTATCTGCTTTCCTTATATTTTCTGGTTTCAGACAAACAGAAGGGTCTCTCGCCCCAAAAAGAAGTCACCAATAGATTAACTGAGTGTCGACATGCCATCTATTGGTGCACAGTTATACGATAATGCTCACGATGGAAACGGGTAGATGGGCGGACAGGCTTGAGGTCAGGTGTTTAAAATAAGCAAAGAGAAAGAAATCAAGGACAGTACTAAAGGTCTCCAAAGTTCCTGCAGCAAACCGCTTTCTTGATTATGCTGCACATGTGAGCCTCTCTGGTTTCCATTGCTTGAGTCTCACACGGTACTTAAGTATGATTAATAAGGTATAAGAAGAGGGGAGATAAACCGGAAGCAACCTAGCAATCACCGGCGTTAACTTTCGGCGTCAGTGTGGTGCCAGTGAGTGAGCAGGAGAGGCAGGTTTTATCAAGCTGGGGGCTCAGGCGACCACAGGCTCTTGTGATGGGGGGGGGGGGAATTACCAAGTGCAAACATTCACAATGCCCAGACACCACCCCCACCCCTCGCCTTGCTTCCTTCCACTCTCCTGTTCCTATGTTTATCAGGTTTGGGGCACTGTATTTTGATGTCAATAAGCAATTTTTCTTGCCTGGTCTCCTGCCTGACCCCTTTAATCCATCAATATATTATTAGAGATAAAGTTTTGTGGACGCCTGCTGCAGTCACAAGATAAATGACATCTCTGAAGTCACGCATTAAAGACTAGATTAAGGCCTTGTGACTGTGTCTTCAGTGCTCATCTGCGCGACTCTGTCCAACCTATCACACTAAGTGACAAGAAAGAAAAATAATGAACTGAGGTAGAAAAAGCAAAGAGATATTTCTTACACACAAACTGCATCTGTCTTCAGCCAGGATTAGGCAGCATTAGAAACATGCTGAAGAGGGGGAGAGGGGCAGGGAGTGTGTGTGTTTGTGTGCATCAGGGCAAAAAATAATTTCTCAACCCGAAGCCCCCCACCCCATTGATGCAAATGAAAAAGCATGTATTTTGTAAGAGTTGGGATTCATATATGCACCTTGCCAAAATGCCATCACAGGGAATTTATTTGTGGGTTCTTAAATGCACATGCTCCCAGTTACTGAGAATATTGAGGACATATTGAATAACTATAGATGATGAAAGTTGCCTTAAGAGTTTTGCATTCAAATAACTTAAATAATTGTATGCATTTCAATATATCGTATTTTAATGAAATTGAAATCTAATTTGGGTAACGTGAATAGTCGAAAACCTGTTTCCCTATATTTATTCCCAAATCGTACATATATATTTTGAGAATGAAAACAAGAATAATCTGGAGAAAAACAAGTACCCCCAAAAAGAGTTACCTAAAATAGTAACGATCAGGTTGAACTGATTTTTATCCTTATATATCCTTGCATCACTGTATTTCTTATCAATGGATTTACTGTATACTCGTAATTACCTTAATTTCATTTGTTTTGCAGTTAATTACATCACCCCTACCCATATTCTCATAAAGTAGTGCAGAGTCAGTAGAAAAATTCTTTTAAAGTAAAATATTAAAGAAGATAAAGGGAAGGTGCTTTTAATATAAGTGAACATTGTGCTATTTCTTTAAGGCTACCACAGCTTCATAAGAGAATGACCTTCATGGTAAGAAGGTAATAAAGTGGACTAAATATCACAGGCTGCACTACTTTCCAGTGTTAACCCAGAACCAGCCCCCTAAATCTTAAACTAATAGCCTGGATTACAAAAATGAAATTACTTATGACAAGGGCTATTGATGAGCAGGAAAGATATTAAAATGAATATCTGGTAACGTGGTGTTAAGTGGTGTCAAGTGCTCATTAAGTTCCCCAGTGCTGTAAAGTGCTCACTCTGATTTAACCAAGGCTGGTGCCAGGGTTCGAATGTCACTCCGGCTTCCGGGTGGGTCTGTGTTTGTTGACGGGGGGGGGGGGCGGGACTCAATTCCTTTGAAAATAAGTGGCAGTGTTATTATGGCTTGCAAAACAATAATCAAGTCATGCCCACATTTAAACATTTATATCTTGTTTTTTCCGTGGAATATTTTATATCAACCATTTCATTCAACCAATGGAGAGCCTTATAATTGCATGAACTACATCTCATAACATTTTTGGGGTTACTACTGGAGCTTGCCCCAAATAGTATCTCTGAATTATACAGATCACCTTAGGTCATACATGGCCACCCTCTAACATTTGTGACCCTGAGGTATTTGGGAATTTAGATTGTTACAAATAAACACAAGGCTTTGGAAGGCCTCCAACTTTTATGAGGCAAACCGCATAAAAGTCAATTAAGGTTTCATTCTTTAGACCTGCAAGAAATAAGCAAAGGGGCAGTAAATGAAGTATGAAGGTCCTGAAAGAAAATGCTTTCATTTTTGCAGCTCTGGCACAAAGGACTCAAGGTCTTAATGTTAAGCGCAATTATCACTTTGGTATACTTTACAGCCTCATCATTTGGGGTTGGCTGATTCAGGCACCTCGCACTGGCACAATGTCCCTTCAGAGTGATGTACAGGCTGGATTGTGTTCCGTGAGGAAATATTAATAGACAATTATGAGAATCTGAACTAATTCTTGCAGACACCATCAGCCAATTAATTTTAGTATGTCTCCAGTTATTAAATTCTGAAGGTTCATCTTTTCTCTTTTAAATTGATTTGAATTTTGCCCTTATTCAGACTGAAAGAAATTGAATTTTTCTAATTACAGGCCTTGTTACAATTGAATCCATTAGCATGATTGTACAAGGCTATTACTAGCATATACAAGCAGGTGTTTTATATTTTTCTGTATAAATACATATACAGCATACAGAGCTTTCATCGTACACCCAGCCATATCCCCACTACTTAACAAGCAGATATTTCATAATATTATGAGTTTGCTTCTTGTTTGCAGGCCACACCACAATATTTACAACAAATTCTGCTTTCATTGTTTTAGGTTTTGATTATACATGTGACATAGAAGTGTATAGAAGTGACAATACATTGATAAATGTCTACCTGCCTACCTGTTTTTGTTCAGTTTGCTCAAGAGGTTGGAATAATATATATGATCTGTGTACAAATTGACGAGGGGAAGGGAGGGATTTCCCTGCCACTGCTCATGTCATCCCCTCCTCTTTTAATCCCAGGCTGGGTTGGCATTATTTTTCCCCAAACACATTTAGCCATGAAATATATCTGTATATTGAAAATTTTAAAGTAAAAAACATTTCTAAATCTAGCTAGAAAATGTATGATTCATTTTCGCTCTGTAATTTATATATTGCTTTAATTATTCACATATTTTGTGTTTTTTGTGAATTTGTGTTTCTGTGTTTATTAAGCATGTTATTTCAAATCTTTGTGGCAGAACTGTTATCAAAATATCTATATTGTAATGTTTGTCTTGTAAGTATCTCAATGTGTTACAAGACCATGATGATTGGTGATCTGCCCAGTGATGAGTTAATTTTAATACAATAAATAAAAAAACGGAGTACTGGAAATAGTACTGCTCGTGTAGAAAGCTGAAGTTTGGCTTACAAACTGTTTCACTGGATGTCTCTTAGTTTCTGCTGGGAGTTACAGATGTTTGTCAGGACTGAAATTACCATAACTATGCTTACTAGCACTAAGCCTACTCGCGCCAGAAGTGTCACATAAAATCACAGTTCCATTTGATCATGGGTTTCATTTTTATTAAGTTTGCGATTTGCTTCATTATTTAAAAAAGTATTCTTACTGTTCATGATGTAGCCTATTTTGTCATGGTTCCTGGGTTCCGTTGCGGTTCTCGTCCTTTTTCTCCCATTGAGAATCTATCTGATTTTTTCCACGTTCTGTTCCGGGGTTTTGTTTCACCTCGCTGATTATTCATTTCACCTGTGCTAATACCTGCAGGATATTTAGGTTCCTCACTTCCGCTTCCCCTGTGCTTCTTTGTCATTCCGTATTACATTGAGCCAGGTATAGCCAGGTACAAGCGACCTTGTGATATTAAACTTGTTTTATGTTCACGAGGGACTTGCTTCTTAGCTTTATTATTCAGGTATAGGATTATCTCTGTGACGTCCAGCAGGGAAGGACCCAAATGCACAACGAGACAGTCTTTCTCTTGAAAAGAAGGGTTTTTATTTTGTAATTCCGGGTCGGATCCACACCGGGAAATCAGGTTTAAACAATAAACCATAAACAATAAACTGTGGAACCCGCAGAGAGCTGGCGAACAAGATCCAGCGAAGTAGCCAGGAGTGGTCTTAGCCTGGGTGGTATAGAAGAGTCAGGCGGAGGTAGAGTCGGGATCCACACTGGGAAGCAGGTGTGGCAAATCCAGACCGGGGTAGTCAGCTTGAGTCAGCAAGCTAGCACATAGGGAGACAAGTACAACGCGACAAGGACCGTATACTCTGACAAACCGTAATACTTTGACAAGGAATCACAGGAACAGCACGGTTATATAACTAGTGTCATTAGAGCTGATAAACTGCAGCTTGCGGGAAATGCGTGCGAGATCAGCGAATTGATTGAACAATTAGGAAATGCATGAGGAATGCGGTGAAGGCAATTAAGTGTGAGTTGTGTCATTAAGATGTGGTGCAAGTAATAATGTGCAATGTAGACACAATCAGGCAATGAACGCAGACATGACACAATCAGGTTCGGGGAAAACAGAGGAAAACATCAAGGAAGGAACGGGGAGCGGAGCGGATCGTAACAATCTCCTCCTGTTAGCTTCGCTGTGCTAGTTTGTCCATGCTGTTCACACTGAGACAGTTTTTCTTTGGTGGTTTCACTTTTGTTTCACCTTCTTCTGGCCGTGTTAGTGTTACGTGCCGAAGGTGTTCTTTTCTTTTCTAGTTTCCTGTGTTAGCTCTAGTATTGCGCTCGAGTGACTTAGTCTTGTGTTCTTACTCATGTTTCGAGTTCGCCCTATTTTCCTGGGCTGATTATTATTTGGCTGTTTTAGCTACTAGGATTATCTTTTCTTTTCTACCCTTTTGGGGTTTAAGCTATTAGTAGTCCTTACCTTTGTGGCTGACTTATTCTGATTCCCATTCCCGTTGCATTTGATTCTCCGCCACTGGAAACCATTACATATTTATGCTATCCACAAATTCTCTTATTGTGTATTTTGAGCGTTAGCAAGAATAGGCCAGTTAATTAGCCCCCATTGTTAGACAATCATTTAGAATGTTCAGTTATGGATATTCCAAACACACCCATAGCCTTGCTACAATGACAGCCATGATCTTATCAATTCCGTGTCTTTTAATACCTGCTTTCCATTTGTACTAAAATGCACCCACAAATACCTTTCCAAAACTTTACAAGTGCTAAAGTAATCTATTTGCATGACCACCTCCCACGAAATAACGTAGGGATGCTCAATATTGCATATTAACCCGCAGAAATGAGAAATCAACTTATTTTTCAATTTTAGCACACACAATCCTCTTTACACCTCAGGCGATTTTTTGCGGGTGGTAACAGTTTTACATGTGCTTTTGTACACAAAAACCTTTAGTAAATCAACCCCTTAGAGTATGTGCTCCCATGATAGTGATCTGGATGAAAAGGTTTTGTATTTCGTACTGCAGTTTGTGTAGGCTATTTATCTATTCCTCTTATGCCTCATACAAAAATTGATAGCCAACATTTGGTGATATTGATTATTGGGGAAAAAGGAAATAGTTTTTCTATTTCATTCTAACTGGTTCAGGAACGTTATGTTGCAGGAGGAACAAAAGAACAGAAACATTCAAATTCAGATTCTTCTCAGAACGAATAGATATTAAAAAATTCATTTTCAAGCCCTGCAGTAAACACACCCAGTATAAAGTGTATACACACCACTAGGAAGTTCAACCAGTGTGCTGCGAGAGCACCCTAATAAACCAGAATAAGACCCAATAACATTACGAATATCATAACATATATAACATAAACATACCATAACATTACAAATTTTATAACACACTGGAAATAAACCCGATTTTTTTTTTTAAACTGCCCATTTTCCAGATAATTTCAGTTAGGTACAGCGCTAGCTAGCTAGCATTTGTAAACTACCATTACACAAAGCTGTCTCCAGTTTTGGCAACTATTTTCCAAGGAAGTTACAAAAGTCGTTAGATTTCTGCGTAGGCGTAGATTTAGGGGGGGCGGGGTGGTCCTGTCCCCCCAAATGTTTAGAAAGAGTCGAATTGTCCCCCCCAACCCCATAACTTATCCCTTTCCCATGTAAAGCATACATTCAATAAAGGCTGCAACAACGGTAAAGAATTACTTAAAATTATGCGGAAAGATATACAACGCCCGTAAACATAGTATGACTCATTGACACACCCCCTCGCTACTTCAAACAGTAGCAATGGTTTATCCCATGGCCAAGCCAAGTTTGAGTTTACGAAACTTCAATTCCCACAACACAGTGTTTTAGCCAGTGTTTTGTGTAACGTTATGAATATGCTGTAATCAGGTTGGTTGTAATGGATAAGTCAGACCACAAAAAAAGACGTGAAACTTCAACTTTATACCAGACCATGTGACAGTTCACATGCTGAAGCTGAAAAGGTCCTGGAGTATGAAATTGAGACGCTCGCTACGGGGGTAGAGCAGACGGTTTGTTTGGTGCATAGGTGGCTTTTGCTACGTTTCATTCGTTTCACCTGAAACGGTCCTCTCAACTGAAAATCAAATCAAAATCCCCACAGTGAATAAAACTTTTATTAAAAGAAATGCCGACCCAGTAATTTCCCCATCTAGGCGCTGTTCCTAACTTAAGCTATTTCAGTGACGACACTATCTTTAACTAACCAACTCCTTATTTTTCTACAGTCTATGTCTTATATATATGTAAAAAAGTAGCATACATTTTTTTTTTTCATAACAACAAGATGGCTATTACAGCCGCGAGTACGATAATATTAGGTAGGCTAGCGCTGTGGAAATGTCGACGTTGCTGGACAATTGAATAGAGAATCTCTTCAGGGTTCATCAGAAAACAGTTGTAGCTTCTTAAAGGTAGGCTATTTGGTTCCTTAAACTGTTTATTTTGTTAATTTTATTGCCCTGTGCAGTGCAACTTGAGAGGCCGATGTATTCGCAAGCGGCGACACTAACAATCCGCCATCGGAATTATGAGGCTTTTCTTAAAGTAGCCTAATTATAATTTCAGAGAAATGTGAATACCTAATGTCGACGACTACCACTAGGGCAGTGGTTCTTAAACTCCATCCTAGGGGGCCGTGCATATGCTGGTTCTATTTTATACCGGTCAACACGCCACGGTATGGGTCATCCTCGCCGAGAGGAGGAGCTACGAGGAGATTGTTTATCAAATTAACCACCACTACAGGCGGAACCACGTCACGCTATAAATATGGCGCTTGTACGCCGCTCGACCTCTTTTTGCCTCCTCGAGGTGAGCTGAAATTGTGTTTGTTGGTTCCTTTGGAATCTGAGATTTCGCAAAACTTTTTGTTTTCTGCCTCTCCCGAGCCCCCGGACAAAGTAAGTTTCCGGGGCTTTCCCCCCCCCAGCAATGCGGAACTGCGGTTTGCTTGCTGTTTGTTTGCTACTTTACTCTGTAGAATATTACCTTGTTGTAGCCGGTTCATTGCCGTTTTATTTTTATTTTATTTTTTTCATTACAGAATTAGATTGGATTTAAAAGCCGATATCTTTCTGATTGCATTGGTTCACTTGTTATTTGCATAGCAACAATTACAACGCATGATACAATAAACCAATGAGATTCATTATGTCTCTAATGTTTAGAATTGAAATTTGATTTCTTCTATATCAGACAAGAAATATATAGTAATGTTTTCTTTACCTTGACATGTTTCGACGGAGAAACTTCCGTCTTCCTCAGAAGTGTCACCTGATGGTAGTGTGACGTGTCATTATCAGCTGATGTTACTGAGGCGTGACCGCACTGTCAGTTTTGACAGAGCGGTCACGCCTCCTGCTGTCTGGTCGCTCCTTTAGGACGGTGCTCCAGGTATGAGACAGCATGTACGCCCCCTCGTCCCGGTTCATCGTCCTTTGGGCTCGCTTCCGGATTTCTATCGCTTCCATGATCCAGCGTTGGTATCTGTTGTCCTCGGTGCGGATGACTTTGGCCTTAGGAGATCCACTGTCTGCCATAATGTGCGGCTTCTTTATGGAAGATCTGGAAACGGCGGCCATAACATCAGCACCTGAACCATGCCGACCAACGTTATGGAAGAGGTATGTGGACGACATTTTAGAAAAGGTTAAGTCAGGACACACACAGGAGCTTACAGACCACTTAAACACCATGGACAACACCGGAAAAATAAAATTCACACACGAGGAAGAAACAGAAAAATCCATAGCGTTTCTGGACATAAAAATACACCACACAGACGACGGGGACATAAAAATAAAAATACACAGGAAACCTACATATACAGACCAGTATTTATTATGGACATCAGAACACCCCACAACACACAAATTATCAGTGATTAGAACGTTATATGAACGCGCCAGTATTATAACGGAGGAAGAAGACAAAAAACAGGAGGAAAAACACATACAGGATGCACTAAAGAAATGCCAATATCCAAAATGGGCAATAGATAAAGGAATAAGACAGGTTAAAAAGAAAGACAACACACAGGAAGGCAAAAAGAAACACAAAAACAAAACAGAAAACAGAGGCGCAGTGACACTACCTTATATCAGAGGGATCACCGAACGCATACAAAGGGTCATGAAAAAATATCACATCAATACACCGGTCAAACCACACACTAAACTGAGACAGCTTTTAGTACATCCGAAGGACAAAATTGAACAAAACAAAAAATGCAACGTCATATATGAAATACCATGCCTTTCATGTAATAAAATTTACATTGGAGAAACAGGAAGATGCTTTAGCACACGGCAAAAAGAACACAAAAAGGAATGTGAAAAAGAAACAGAGAAAAGACAGACGAGATCAATAAAAGACAAGGCACAACAAGAGAACCTTAAATCAGCCATCACGGATCATTGCAAAAGGGAAAATCACATTATGGACTGGGATAAGGCCAAAGTCATCCGCACCGAGGACAACAGATACCAACGCTGGATCATGGAAGCGATAGAAATCCGGAAGCGAGCCCAAAGGACGATGAACCGGGACGAGGGGGCGTACATGCTGTCTCATACCTGGAGCACCGTCCTAAAGGAGCGACCAGACAGCAGGAGGCGTGACCGCTCTGTCAAAACTGACAGTGCGGTCACGCCTCAGTAACATCAGCTGATAATGACACGTCACACTACCATCAGGTGACACTTCTGAGGAAGACGGAAGTTTCTCCGTCGAAACATGTCAAGGTAAAGAAAACATTACTATATATTTCTTGTCTGATATAGAAGAAATCAAATTTCAATGATACAATAAAGTATGCCTCCGCGTCCTCTCGCGGTCCTCCAGTGCTACTGTTGCGGGCCCTTGACTGGTGCTGGACTCGCTTGGAAAAACGTTGTTGTAGGCAGATTGCTGCCGTTCTTTACAGAAGTTTATTCATTGTTACTAATATTCTTCTGTCTTATATTAGCCGCTGGGCTTGGTGTTGTTAGTTGCGCAGTAGCAACAACAACAATAAGAACAACGAAAAGGCTGGAAGGAGCCCCTGTGTTCGTTAGGGCAGAAGCTACCTGAAGCTTCCACACCCCCCTCGGTCCTTCAGTACCACTGATTTGGGCCATTGGCTTGGTGTCGGACATACTCTATTCCTGTAGGTTTGGGCAGCACGCTGCCATTCCAACAGAAGAAGAAAAAAAAGCTGAAAGGGGCCTCTCTGCTCGTGAGAGTAGAAGCTGCCGGAGGCTTCCACACCCCCTCGCGGTCCTTCAGTACCACTGATTTGGGCCCTTGGCTTGGTGTTGGACACACTTCTGGGCTAAGCATGTCAGAAGGCGTACAGAATCCGGGAGATGGTGGGCCGTCGGGGGCCGTCGGGGGAGGACGTCCCACCTGGGCAATCAACTTTTGTGGAGCAAAAGGGGTGAGGGCCGGCAGGGGTGAGGGTGACAGTCACCACGGACACCTCCATGACTGGCTGGGGAGCGGTCAGAGGTGGCCAGTCTGTGCAGGGATCGTGGAGCCCCTCATGGGCAGAGAAACACATAAACCTGCTAGAAATGGAAGCAGTGCTTCGGGCATTGTACCACTTCCTCCCAGTGGTCTGGCACAGACATGTTCTTGTCTGGACAGACAGCTCCACGGTAGTCTCCTACATCAACCGCCAGGGTGGGGTTCAGTCCCCAATCCTGCATACGAAAGCACGTCAAATCCTGCTATGGGCACATGTATGTCCCTGAAGGCAGTGCACGTGCCGGGTATAACCAATGTGGCAGCCGATATGCTGTCCAGGGGTGGCCCGAGACCAGGGGAATGGCGCCTGCACCCAGAAATTGTGCAGTCCATTTGGTCCCGCTTCGGGGAAGCACAGGTGGACCTCTTCGCATCCAGGGAGAATGCTCACTGCCCCCTGTGGTACTCTATGATGGACACGACGGGGACATTGGGCGTGGACGCACTGGCACACCAGTGGCCTCCAGCCCTGCTCTATGCTTTCCCCCCCATGCCTCTCCTGCCCACAGTTCTGGCGAGGATCAGGAACTCAGGGGCACAGGTTCTGCTGATTGCCCCCAATTGGCCCCAGCAGAAATGGATGGCGGACCTAAGGGAATCCCTACGGGGCACCCCCTGGCGCCTCCCAACCAGGGCGGATATGCTGTCGCAGGCCCAGGGCCTGCTGTGGCATCCGAACCCAGAAATGTACAACCTGCATGTTTGGCCCGTGGGCAGAGTTGCCAGCAGGGCCTAGAATCAGCAGTGCTGGAGACACTTCAGGCGTCCAAGGATGACCCATACTGTGGCGTGTTGACCGTATTCATAGAACCGGGGTTACATCTGTAACCCGTACGTTTTTGTTCCAACAACAATTACAGTCCCAGAATTTTAACAAGGTGTTGATTTTTCTTAATTAGGTGTTTTTCATGTTAAGAGGGATTATTTCCCTTCTGAGGCCACATTGTGTTAGCAATATCTATGCATGTCATGAATAAAAGTCCAATATTCACATTGTGCTATATTGCAAACAATTACAAAAAGAGAGGTAAAAATGATTTCACTGATCAAATTAAACAAATTAAAGACTGAGGTGAATCGATTGGCTCCTAATTGGTGAACTGTGGACTCATGGCAACTAAAACTAGCTACTTGGTGAATAATGAACAATTCAAAAGACAAAGCAAATGATAATGAGCCAAACCTGCATTGTGTTAATAATTTTAAGGAAACAATTAAGGAACTTGAAACACAAGTGTTCAACTACTGAATTTGGAGCCTACTGATTCACCTCAGTCTTTAAATTGATCAGTTAAAAAAATTGTTACCTTGTATTATTGGGCCGAGTTTGAGAACCATAGAGTTTAAAATGTTATAAACTTATCTTATCCACTAATGTACTGATTAGCCTGCCATAGCTTTAGCTTTATATGAAAGCATCTCAATTGTCAGCTAGGGCTTTGAATAAAACATTTTATTTTAGAAAATGCCCCGTGTGAAGTTGTGTAGAAATGCAGGAAATTATTTTTAAAAGGCTAAGATTTTTATGGGGGAGGACCCCCAGACCCCCCAATACTTTGTTCCCGCCTTGTGCCCCTCCAACATCTCTTGATTCCTCCTCCAATCAAAGCAGTCTAGAAACAGCCCTGACCACAGCAATTTCTCAATTATGTTATTTTTGATAGAAGTCAGATTCCTTGTATTAGAGCTCCAAGTGTAATAAACAATGTTGGCAATGTAAGAGACACAATGCACTATATGCATTGCTTTGCTTATGGGATTGGTTGAGGGCCTGCGTCCAATAGTCATGGTTCGCTACTGTTGGATGGTATATTATTAGTGTCCCCCTCCATTATCATCACAAAGGAATGTGTTCCCCCCCCCCAATGTTCAAATAAAACCTACGCCCCTGCCCCCAATGTTCAAATGAAACCTACACCCCTGGATTTCTGTGATTTTCACTAAAGCAATCTGAAAAGTTGTCAAGTCTAGTGACAAACTCACCAAGTTAGCAACAGTAGTTGGTGCTGTTCTGCTGGTCACTGATATGGTAAAATATATTTTATATGTATAAATATATAAATATCCACCTTGCTCACTGGAGTTGCTGTGCCCACACTGCTTGTGATTCAGAAAAATTTTAAACCATACTGCAAAATTCAAGACTCGGTTTGGACTTTTAGGAAAAAAATCAGTAAAGTTAGTACGGCCGGTTTCTGTGCCATAGAAGTTCAGTCTATGGGCTCTATTTTCTAGTTGGCGGGTGGCGAGCCAGCGCATTGGCAAAGTGACATTTTCGGCATGTACACTGCTCAAAGAAATTAAGGGAACACATAATCAACACAGTATAACACCAAGTCAATTAAACTTCTGGGATATCGATCTGTCCAGTTAGGAAGCGTAAACCATTGTGAATCAATTTCACCTGCTTTGATGCAAATGAAAGTGACAACAGATGGACAGGAGAGGCAACAGCAAGACAACCCCCAAAGAGTAAATGGTTTTGCAGGTGGTGGCCACAGACCATTTCTCTCTCCTTATCCTTCCTGACTGATTTTTCTCTAGTTTTGCATTTTGCGAGTGCCCTTGTCACTACAGGTAGGATGAGGCGGGACCAGCAGCCCATTCAGGTTGCACAAGTAGTCCAGCTCCTCCAGGATGGCACATCCATACATGCCATCTCAAGAAGGTTTTCTGTGTCTCCCAGCACAGTCTCAAGAGCATGGATGAGATACCAGGAGACGGGCCATTACACGAGGAGAGCTGGACAGGGCTGTAGATGGGTATCTGCTCCTTTGTGCGAGGAGGAACAGGAGCACTGCCAGAGCCCTACAAAATGACCTCCAGCGGGCTACTCGTGTGCATGTTTCTGACCAAACTGTCAGAAACAGACTCCATGAGGGTGGCATGAGGGCCCGACGTCCTGTAGTGGGACCTGTGCTCACAGCCCAGCACTGTGCAGCTCGATTGGCATTTGCCAGAGAACACCAGAATTGGCAGGTTCGCCATTGGCGCCCCGTTCTCTTCACAGATGAGAGCAGGTTCACACTGAACACATGTAACAGACGTGAAAGAGTCTGGAGACGCCATGGCGAATGTTATGCTGCCTGCAACATCATCCAGTATGAATGGTTTGGTTTAATTGACTTGGTGTTATACTGTGAGCAGTGTATTTTCACACTCGTTTGACTCACCGTGTGCCAGAAGTGGGAGGAGAGTCGCTGGTGGAGGTGTGTCAGTCCAGATGGAGTTGCGAAACTACAAATTTGGGGCTCTATTTTCCGTCTGGTGGCGAGCCATCACTGGCGAGGTTGCCATTTCTTCACGGATTTGCGTCTGAGCCCGTGGTAATTTGGTGACTCGCCGTGCGCTGAAGTGGGACGGAAGTTGCTGTTGGGGGTGTATACATCAAGAGGGAGCAGCCCAGTAAAGTTTTACTGGAGGAGAATGCAATTTTGGGATGAGTACACTGTGATTCGCGCTTGCACTGCCTGCCAGGTAAGACCATGTTTATGGCACAAATCGCACCACAGCCTATGGCATTATGGATAATTTCGGGGCTTTACCCAATGCGTGCGTGATCATAACCTATTCAAAAGCCAATCAACCTTTTTTGTGGATCATATGCGGTCCAAATTGATTTTGAAATAAATCCCCCAAACAGGAAAAAATTATGCTTTGCATTCATTGGGCTCTATCTTGGCAATCTTAGCGCTTAGTCTAAGCGCATAGCGTTAAGTGCATTTAGGACGTGTCCAAGTACGCAACGTGCAAATGGGCTGAACCTAGTCTCTTCATTAATTATAGGTGTGTATTGGGCATGACATGCAATAAACCAATCAAAATGTCATATCCCATTCCCTTTAAAAGCCTGCTTTTCCACCTTAGATTGCTTATATGATGGCAAAACAGACATGCTCGCGCGTGTTTAGGAATAGGCTATGATCAATATTATTCAGAATAACCATTATGAGTTCCCAGTAATTCCTGACAGTGCTGTTATTTTACTAAATATATGCGGTTAAATTTCGTTAAAAGCACCTGAAAATAAGCTACCAATGGTTTCCGTCTCGCCTTAGAAAATGCTAAATTAGCCTGCTTGTTTAACAAATGTCATTTTATTATGCAAGAAGCAATGAACTCATGTTCAAGCTTCATCCAAAGTTCATTACCTGCATTCTAATTTTAACGTTATTTTGCCTTAATGATGACACTAAATACAATAAAGCTGTCAGGTTGGCAACCCATAGGTTCATATATTTTCCCTGGTTTTATAATGTCTTGCTTAGGGAAATGTGACCAACCTGTTTTACTGTTAGCGTAATGCTTTAAAACAATCCACTTTCCCAGGAAGACTGTGGAATACAGCAGGGGAAACATAAGTTTATTATAAGCTGTATTTTAGTGCACTTTAAAAAAGTGTTGTATTTTCAAGTCATAAATAGCACACTATTAGTAAGCTTTATTAAAGTTTACTTTTATTTCACTTCATTAAAAGTGTATTTTTAGTACACTTACAAAACGTGCACTTTATTGTAAGTATATTAAGTTGTACTCTAGTGTATCTCCAAAAAAGTATACTACATCTGAAATACTTAGAGTTGTCTTTTAGTACACTTATGAAAAGTGTATATATTTTTTTTCAGGTTCTACATAGCACACTATTAGTAAGCTTTATTAAATTGTACTTTATGGTCACTTCATTAGAAGTGTATATCAGTACACTTTAAAAAAGTGCACTTTATTGCAAGTATATTTCAAGTTGTACTGTAGTGTACTTAAAAAAAGTATACTAAATTTGAAATAGTTATAGTGGTCATTTACTGTACTTATACAAAGTGTACTATTTTCTAGTTCTAGATAACACACTATTAGTGAACTTTATAAAAGTGTACTTTAAATTGGCTTCATTAGAAGTGTTTTTCAGTACATTTACAAAAAGTGCACTTTATTCTAAGTATATTTCAAGTTTTACTGTAGTGTACTGCAAAGTATACAAAATCAGACAGACTTGGAGTTGTTATTTTGTGTCCTTTAATATAGGCCGACTAATAAAAAATGCACTTTATTAAAATTCTGGTAAGCTATAATAATAGCACACTCATTGAAAATATACTTTAATATCATGTTTTATAAATGTACTTACAGAAATTGTGCTTTATTTGCATCCCTGGAAAGCAACCCAGATAGCAAGGAAACATTGAATCAATGTTGAATTAACATAAGATGAAGCATTGATTCAATGTTGATCTCTGATGTTGATTCTGCGTCCAGGTGCTCATCGAGTTTACGTTGAATCAATGCATTGAAATAATGTTGAAACAATGTTGATGTTAACAATGGAAATCAACGTTACTGACGTTAAATCAATTTATTATCAATGTAATCTATCATAGCTAATGATAATATAATTGTATAACTACATTTTACATTGCTCAAAGTAACTAATTCTTGCTCAAAGTAGTCCAAATCTACAAAAAACAAATCTAAATACTTTTGAGTTAGGCTACTAAAATAGATAACACATTGCCATCAATTAAAAAAATTCAAGCCTCTTTATTGATTTTAAACCTATGCTTAATGGACATGCAATAGTAGTTATAGTTTCATGCTGAAAAACGAAAGTTGAAGTGTTTTTAAAGCTAAACGTCTAAAAATAATGTTTGTTTACTGTTCACAATGTGGGTTGCTAGCATGATGATGTGATGTCAAGTTCTTCCTAGTCGGGAGGTCGGGGTTGATTTCCCAAACCCTGATTTCAGACATGGAACTCCTATTTGAAACTCCTATTACATTTTCCCTCGTCGGATATCTGGATTCCTAGTTAGAAATGAATAAACAAATGCAGCATTAGCATGAACCACAAATACGCTTTGCTGTTAAGTCTCATTTTGTTTATTTTCTTACGTCACCCATAGCAACTTGAACTTTTAACTTAACCAATTTAACCAAGAAAAAAATAATTTACTTACCACGTAACATACACATACAAACGTGCTAGCATGTACAGCAGCGACCACAGAAACAGGCAATGAATAATTCTACTGATTTTTTATTAGAAAATTAAAGCGCACCTGAATCTGATTAAACTGATCAGAAATCTATGTTATTCATCAGTATGATGACTTTGGTTGTTATTGTTACATTGATACAATGTTTCCATTTCAACCTAATTCATTGGTGACCATTACCATCAGAAAGTGAATGTTGATTCGACCATTGAAAATTGGTTGATGACCGATACTGATGCTTATAACACAATATCAATGTTGATTCAATACTTCCTTGCTATCTGGGATGTTATTAGTATACTTCCTGAAAGTCTACTTTCAGTTCATTTAACTGGCAGTGTACTTACAAAAATCACACTTAATTCTAAGTATATTGGAAGTTGTACTTTAGTGTACTTCAAATAAGTATACTAAATCTGAAGTATTTTTGTGGTATTTTAGTATACTATTCTTTATTTTCATACCCAGATAGTCTACTATTAGTACACTTTATGAAAGTCTACTTTAATGTCACTTAACTAAAACTGTATATAGCAATAAAAAGTGCATTTTATTTCAAACCTGGTAAGTTATACAAATATTAAGCTTGATTTATAAATTTTCTCCCAAACACTGTGTGACACAGTGAATGTTAGAAGAGCAGTTTTTTAAAATTTTATTAAGAATTCCGGGCTTGCAAATAAAATTTAGTGAACGGTTTTGATATGTAAGGTTTACAATCCGGTACAGTAGGTGGCGGTATGCACATTTGTTTGTGATCCGCCATGAAAGCTAAAGAAGAAGAAGAAGAATCAGAAGGAAGTAATTCAGGAAGTCAGTTTTTCTCCATAACAGTAGGGGTGCGTCCCAATATTCTTCACTCCCCACCTCCCTTTCTCCACTCACCCACTACCACTCCTCTCCTACCCGGAAGTATGCAAAACTGCCTGAACGTTTCGAGTACAAGTATTTGCATGTACAGTATACGTAGTATATGTAACTAAGATGTAATCAGAAACATTAGATTAAAACACAAAGATCCGTTTCCGGGGCACGGAGTAGAAGAGGTGGTAGTGGAGGAAGGGAGGGTACATTTTTCGATTATTGGGATGCACCCTAGGTTGCGGTATGCATCTGAAAGTTGGTAGCAACCCTCCATAGAATACCCAAAGAAGAAAAATTTCAACAATATCCGTCACCATCCTTGTCTTTATAGTTTTAATAACGCAATACCTCTAAGTACATACATTTTTAACCTTTATATCTTCATATATTGAGCATTATTTTGATATTATGAGAGACATACCCTGATTTGAGGGGTGTTATTTACCTTGTAATCTTGTTTACCTTGTTGTAATCAGAGTTCTTTGTTTCTGGTCAACTCAAGGATCCAAGTCTCCAAGAGCCTGTTCAACAGGATTGGTAGCAAGAGTCACTCTGTTACTCAGGACCTTGCTACCCTTGTGTTTGGAAAAGACACCCTATCAAGTTCATCCCTCACTGGAAAGGGAAAGAACAGTGAGGTAAAAAACCAACTGGACCCAGAGATGGTAGGCGCCATAATAGGTACAGATATGCCATATTGATCACAAATTCCCTGGCCCGAGGTTAGTGAGATCCGGAACCTTCTATGCTGCAAATGTAACAACGGCTTCCCTCTAAATGTTGCAGGAAGCCACAACTAGCACCCCTGTTTGTGCAATTGTATTGTTTGGAAGGACTGTAACCGTATAGTTTTCCTAAGATTTTATTATCATTATTATTTGTCTTCCCCATTTGATGCTACTAAAATGCTATAAATGCGGTTCTTGGATGATTGAGCAGTATTTGGTCCTAATGAAGTGTATTTTTCTCCTACTTAAAGTGTATTTGTCATGGAACATTATAGTACCTGAAAATGGTTTCAAAATGCACGTGAAATGTGATAGTGATATATTGGAGGCACACTTCTATAATGCATAATACTGTACTTAGTTTAACAGGTTTCAACCTAAAGTTAATTTTCTCTATATTGTATAAATATAACTCATATGCACTTATATATAACAGTTTATAATATGACGGTGCATATCTGTGCATTACATGAATTGTCATAGAACTACACTAAATACACTTATAGATTTCTATCAACCTAACCATAATACATTTAAAGTTTGTTTCCAATGCACTGGTGACATAGTAAAGTTGTACAAGTGTATTTCAAATACCCACAAATCATACTATTTATTAGTTTACTTAAGTACACTAAAAGTAGTCCCATTTTAACATACAAACTGCTGAAGTACATTTACATACTACAAATGGACTACACAGACTACAATCACAGACTACAAATGGAGAAATAGCAGTGATTCCCAGTCCGCCGCCTCTCTTCCTGACAAGCTCAACACCTTTTACGCACGGTTTGAGGCGAGCAACACCATCCCTATTGCAAGACTAGCTGAGGACCAGGATGACTGCACTCTGTACCTATCTATGGCTGACGTGAGGAGAGCTTTTAAAAGAGTAAACCCTCGGAAGTCACCAGGGCCAGATGGCATTCCAGGCCGTGTCCTCAGAGCGTGCGCTGACCAGCTAGCGGAGGTATTCACCTCTATATTCAACCTCTCCCTGAAACAGTCTGCAGTCCCCACCTGCTTCAAACAGACAACCATTGTCCCCGTACCAAAGAAACCTTCCATCACCTGCCTGAATGACTACCGCCCTGTAGCACTGACCTCCATCATCATGAAGTGCTTCGAGCGGTTAGTCAGAACCCACATTTGCTCCTCCCTTCCTGACACCTTGGACCCCCTTCAATTCGCATACCGTCCCAACAGATCTACGGATGACGCCATCACCCTGACAGTGCACACCGCCCTCTCCCACCTGGATAAGGGTAACACATACGTGAGGATGCTGTTTATAGACTACAGCTCAGCATTTAACACAATTGTGCCCGCTAAGCTCATTCCCAAGCTCAGGATCCTGGGTCTTAACACCTCCCTTTGCAACTGGATCCTGGACTTCCTAACGGGCAGACCCCAGGTGGTGAGAATGGGTAACCGCTACTCCTCTGCACTGACCCTGAGCACCGGAGCCCCTCAAGGCTGCGTACTCAGTCCCCTCCTGTACGCCCTGTTCACACACGACTGTGTGGCCACACGCAGCTCCAACGCCATCCTTAAGTTTGCAGACGACACCACGATCCTGGGTCTCATCTCCAACAACGATGAGACCGCCTATAGAGAGGAGGTCAGCATCTTAGCAACATGGTGCCAGGAAAACAACCTCTCTCTCAACGTCTGCAAGACTAAGGAGATGATCGTGGACTTCAGGAAGCGACAGGGGGGGGGGTCACGCCCCCATTCACATCGATGGAGCTGAAGTGGAGAGAGTCTCCTGCTTCAAGTTCCTCGGTGTGTTCATCAGTGATGACCTCTCCTGGTCCCGGCAATCGGTCGCGGCAGTAAAAACTGCCCAAAAGCGCCTATACTTCCTGAGGAGACTCAAGAAGTTTGGCATGTCTTCCAAAACTCTCACCAACTTCTACAGGTGCACCATTGAGAGCATTCTCACTGGCTGCATTACTACCTGGTACGGCAGCTGCTCCGCTGCTGATCGCAAGGCCCTTCAGAGGGTGGTGAAGACAGCGGAGCGCATCATTGGCTGCCACCTCCCCTCTGTGCAAGGCATCTACCACACACGATGCCTTAAGAAAGCACGGAAAATTATAAAAGACTACAGCCACCCAGGCTATGGACTGTTCTCGCTGCTGCCGTCTGGTAGACATTACCGGAGCATACGGGCACGGACTACCAGACTCACAAACTGTTTTTTCCCCCAGGCCATCAGGCTTCTCAACCAGCAACATTAATCTCATTAATCTCACCTCATTGTATGCTCTAGGCACTTCTTATGTACATTCAATGTACATCACCTTAATTTAATGTACATGTCTATCGGCACCTCCGCACTTTATATTTATAATATTTAATACTCTTACTCCTACTGTCCATATCTGGAACTGCTGCTAGTGTTTTACTGCTATGTATATGTATGTTATTCTTGCCCTTATTTGACTCTTTTTAACAATTTAATATATATATATTTTTTGTTTTTGTTTGTTATGCCTACTACATAGTTGTTGCTTGCCATGTCCTAAGAATTTCATTGTTCAGAATGACCTTGTGTTATACTGTGCACTTGATAAATAAAAACACTTTGACTTTAAGTACAACGTAAGTTTTACCTTTGAACAACTTGAGTGCACTTAGTATGCTTAAAACGCTGCCAATTTTAGCACAAAATACATAATTAGTACATAAGTGCTCAAAGTAAACCTTTAAAAAGTGTACTTCAAGTATAGTCTCAAACACACCATAATACTTTTAAAGGTCACTTCAAATGCACTGGTGACATAATGAAATTGTACTGCAAGTGTATTTAAGTGTATTTATACCAACAAATCATACTTTTTGTTAGTGCACTGAAATATACTTAAGTACACTAAAATAGTCCCATTTTAACATACACTGTGCACTTGAAGTACACTTAAGTTTGACTTAAGTTCTACTTTTGAACAACTTTAGTGCACTAGCGCTGCCAATTTAGCACAAAGTACTTAAGAAATTAAGTTCTCGCGGGCCACATAAAATGACGTGGCGGGCCGGATTCGGCCCGCGGGCCTTGAGTTTGACACCTATGGCTTAAAGGAACACGCCAACTTTTTGGGAAATTGGCTTATTTGCCATCTTCAGACAAGAAGATGAATACCCTTCTCTTCTCTGTGCATGCAGTCGGAAGCATAGAGACCCGCACCTAGCTTAACCGCAATCACTGGAAGTGGGTTTGTGAGAGAAAATTAAATCTATGCATTACTCAATGATTAAAGCTATTAAATAGAGGTGTTTATTATCCAAAATGTATGATCACATGTTTACTGGAAGGTTTTGACACAATCAGACAAAACCTGTTAGTCATAAAGGGGGGTCTGGTGAAAGGAGATTGAAGGCTTATGCATGTGAAACTAGAACAGAAAGTCCTCTTCAGTAAACAGAATGTTGCAAAAGGCACATTCTGTAGATAAAGGAATGGAGGAGTATTGAGACATTATTTGCTTATGATTGGATGGCTTTTGCTGCATTAAGAAGAATATAACTACAGGAGGACAGTATTCCTTTGTTAGGGTGTATGCTACGCAGCTGTATGTGATACATCTCTCCTTGTTTGTTGCTGCAGTAATAAAGCTTGTTAAAGGAAAACTTCCTTGCTGTTTGAAAGACTCTCAGTTTGTACTTTGTATAAAACTCAAGTAGTTTTCACGGGATACTTCAGAAGAAGTTCACAAACCCACAAGATAGGGAAATTTCCCTGACAGTAACATGACGTAGTCGGCACGGTCTCTAACTCGTTTCTCTCGTTCGGAGGAAGGGGCAGTCCCCTAGAGACGGTCCGGGACCAGAAGGGAAAAAAAGACGCCTTCGCCGGACTTGAGGAGCGATACGAGATCCGAATAAAAGTGGGAGGACGAACTGAGCGGTATCCTGGACAGCAACGAAGGTGGATTTTTGAACGGACTGTGGAATAGCACAGGGCGCGTTTATGCCCTGACGAGGGTGACGGTCTGGGACCGGAAAATCCACAAAGAACACGTGACGGTCTGGGACCGGAAAATCTAAGAGGAAAAGTAAGTATAGACAAAATCTAACCTAGTTGTAAAAATGGGAAACAGTTATGGTAAGGGTAAAGGGCCCTCCTGTACAGATTACAGGGGACCACTACAGTTGATGTGGAATTCACATGGCGATAGAGCCACAAAAGGTATAAAAATATGGCACTTGCATGGGTTTCCAGAAAATGGCAGTTTTTCTGAAGCAAGGTTAGGACAAGTGAAAAAGAGTATGTCAGAATGTAAAAAGAAAAGGCATCCATGCAGAAAAGGTGATTTTGGAGAGTTTGAGTTATGGGAAATAGAAGCAAAATCACGGAGGGAAAGAGAGGAAAGGAATAGAGATAAACGTGTGAACAAACAGACTAAACCACCTGCTTATACTGCACCAATTCCTAAAACCCCTGTATCCTCTGTTTATCCATCTCTCAACATGCTGAAAAAATCTACTGAACTGGACGAGGATCTCGACTGCACGCCATCCCGTCCGCCTCCCCCAGAAGAACCTGTCTTCATCGCGCCTCCCGACCCCGTCGCACCGACGGCACCCACCTTGACTCTGCCCTCACCTCCTCGCCACCAAGGGGGAACGTTTCCAGCGCTCCCTCCAACCCTGAGCCCAGCTGTCGGACCACGTATCACACTATGGGACAATGAGAGCGGGACACGTTCTGGGCGTCAATTCCACCCACAACAACGCCAGTTTCCATGCTCGGTCCCACATTGCCACCAGACAGGAGTGTGTTACTCGGTAGCAGGAGAACCAGTCTGTGCGGGACACGCCGCTGAGCAGTGGGAAAGGACCCACGGACTACAAGGATTACAGGACAGTACCTTTGACCGATGGGATCAGACAGATCCCCTGACTTGGACTACCCCTCCCCCTCAAACCAGTCAGTTCCAAATGCCAATGATAGAATGTCCGGATCCGGCAGGACAACAAGCAGTGCTTTTAGTGTACCGGCCATACAGCAGGGATGAACTAAAGAGCATCTGTGGAGACCTGCCAAACCCCGAACACACAGGGGGGAGGACATTCTTTGCAAAACTGATAGAGGTGGTCAAATGCGCTAGACCAAGCAGCTCGGATTTGGAGAGCATCCTGAGAATGCACCTAAAGTTGAAATGGGCTAAAGTCCGAGCCATAGCTGGGAACCCGGTAGGCCTCCCCCTCGCGGCCCAGCCGTTTGATCCCGCAATAGCATATGGGGAAGTCGCTGGGTGCGCGTATTTGCTACAAATGACAGCGCTGGAACTTGCCCTAGGGACGGTGTTTCCCACTCGTTTGAACACTGGGAAATTAACAAGAACGTCCCAGAAACCGGACGAGTCCGTGGATGATTTTGAAGGAAGATTCCAGGAAGTTATGGAATTGCATGGCGGACTGGAAAAACCGGATCCTTTTCCAGGAGGGGACCTTACTCCCTATGAATCCTATCTGACACAGCACTTCCTAAACGGACTGAGGGCACCTTTACGCCAAGCTGTGCAGAGCTCGCTGATAGGTTGGCAACACGCCCGCCTAGACGAAGTGCGACGCCATGCACATCATGCTGAGAACAATGAAAAAGAAAAAAGGGATAAGGAAAAGAAACGGCAGCACCTCCAGATGGTCCACCTGAGCGACCTCCAGGTGAAACAGTTGGAGACTGAAGGAAAGAAGCATGATCAAGAACAAAAAGGTCGTGGCCGAGGCCGAGGCAGAGGCAGAGGAAGAGGAAGAGGCAGAGGACGGGGCAAAATGGAGAATGAGGGCTGTTTTGTTTGCGGAAAAGAAGGACACACGCGGTTCACAATCCAGAACAATTTGAAAATGATGATGAATGACGGGAGGAGGGGGAAGGCGGATGGAGGATGCGGCAGGAGGGTGAGTCCAATATAATGTATGTGCAGTGTACTGAAACAGATTTACCAATTTGGCAATTGAATATTGATGGTAAAACCGTTGATTTCATGGTCGATACAGGGGCGGGGGTATCTGTGTTAAGTGCAAAAACATGGGGAACAAACATGCTCACATTATCGGGAAAAGGGATGCACACAGTAAATGCAGGGGGAAGCACAGTATATGAGCAGTTTACAGAACCACTATCTGTAAAGAGTGAGGGTAAAGTGACAAAACATGCTTTTCTTTTCTCACATGCCTGTCCAGTAAACTTACTGGGAAGGGACCTAATCAGAGTATTCGGTATTGCAATACACGGAAGAGATAAAGATTTGATAATAAAACAAAGAAGTGAAAAGGGAGAGTCTGCATGGATCACAGTGTGGGAATTCATGGATAGTAGGGTTGCAAAGGAAGTAAAACAAGGGGTGCTTTTTAGGAGACACAAGGTACGTGCCGCTCCGGGAGAAGAAATGTCTCCAGAGCGGCTACATATAACAATGGCAGTGGAGGAAAAGCTGGATTGGGATCTTTGGGAGGAATTAGGGAATGACACTATCTCGACTGATTGGCTATATGTAGGAGAAAGAGCTACAGCACTTTCAGTAAGCCTAACAAAACGCCAAAAGCTGTTGTACAGAGTACATGAGAGCTACCCTCATATTTCCATTGAGAAAAGTGCTGAATGGCAGTGGCGCGATTTAGGCGCATGGATAAAGATGTGCAAGGCAATAACAGATTGGGAAACGGCGCCAGAAGTGGGTCAAGAGGAATATCAGTATTCCCCCACAGCCCGTGTTTATCGCCTAATGATGACACATACGATATGTGTAACCCCAGCACATTGGAGAGGGAAAGCTGGGCCACAAAGGCCGCAGCCATTATTCTTCCTAAATGGCAGCAGAGAAGTGTTATTAAGCCAAGTCCCAGATAAACTCTGGACTACAGATAAAGCAACGGCTGGGCTCCTTAAAGGAGCTGCGCCATTGGAAGTCTGCCCAAAATCCTCTTTTAGACCCTGTAAGAAACAATACCCCTTGCGAAAAGAGGCAGAGGAAGGTATTACTCCAGTTTTTCACTCCTTACTGAATGAAGGGATAATTGTGCCGTGTAGTGGATCTCCATGTAATACTCCTATTTTACCTGTAAAGAAACCAGATGGATCTTGGAGATTCGTACAAGATTTACGAGCAGTAAATGCAGCCGTAATTCCTAGAGCCCCGATAGTGCCCAATCCCATAACTGTTGTATCACAAATTCCTAGTACAGCCAAGTGGTTTACTGTGATCGATCTAGCAAATGCATTTTTTAGTATACCTGTGGCCCAGGACTCACAGTATTGGTTTGCCTTTACATTTAAGGGAAAACAATACACATGGACTAGAATGCCGCAGGGATATGTTGAAAGCCCGGCAGCCTACTCCAGCGCGCTTGGCGAATGTTTAGAACATTTCTCTTTCCCCCGAGGAAGCACATTGGTGCAATATGTAGATGATTTGTTAGTCTGTTCGGACACAGAGGAAGGATGTGTAGAGGACACAAAGGCACTCCTCTGTTTCCTAGCAGACAAGGGGAACAAGATAAAAAAGACCAAATTACAAATAGTGCAGGAAGAGGTGCGCTATTTAGGACACAATGTGTCCATTGCAGGACGAACGTTGGGAATCGAGAGAATCGAGGCGATTCTCAAAATTCCCCGTCCTAAAACTAAAAAGCAAATGATGTCCTTTTTAGGAATGACAGGATACTGTAGATGTTGGATATTGGACTATGCTGAAAGAGCACAACCATTACAGGACCTGATACACGGAAAGAATCTAGAGTTAAGAGATAAAATAATTTGGACGCCGGAGGCCGAAGTTGCTTTCGTAGACTTAAAAAAACAGTTGCAATTGGCCCCAACACTGGGAACGCCCAACCCGGAAAAAGGTTACACTCTAGCAGTACAGGAGAAGGAAGGCTACATGTCTGCAGTGCTGTTACAAGAACATGGGGGGAAAAAACGCCCCATCGCATATTACTCAACCAGATTAGACTCTGTTATGAGGGGTTTACCCGGATGTATGCGTTCATACTACTAAAACAGAAAACAGCCCATCTGTCAGCCGCACGCATGTTACATTTCCAACACATACTAACTGCTCTCTCAAATGTTACTGTACAGCGTTGCACTGTTCTTAACCCTGCCAATTTGCTCCCAACAGAAGCTGATGGTGACCCACATGACTGCGTGGCAGTATTAGAACAAGTGCTCACACCCAGACCTGATCTAACCACCGACCCTATGCTTAATGCCGATCATGAATTCTATGTAGATGGCTCAGCATCCAAAGACTCAAAGACAGGGGAGAGCTATGTGGGCTACTCAATTGTAGATGATCACAAAATTTGTGAGTCAGCCCGCCTGCCAGGACATTTGTCTGCTCAGGCGGCATAATTATTCGCATTAACAAGGGCTTGTTGTTTAGGGAAAGGAAAAAGTGTTAATATCTACACTGACAGCAGGTACGCATTTGGGGTAGCACACGATTTTGGCACAATTTGGAAACACAGAGGGTTCCTAACAAGTGCAGGGAAACTAATACAAAATGGGAAGCTGGTAGAAAATCTATTAACAGCTATACAACTGCCGGCAGCGGTAGCAATCTGTAAATGTGCCGCACACACGAAAGGTGACTCACAGGTAGAAAAGGGAAATACTGCTGCTGATGCGGCTGCAAAAGCGGCCGCACATGCGCCAGCACATACCTCACTACAGTTGGCCCACATAGATGCAGAAACCCCACAACACACTTTGCAAGACTGCCAAGCAGCAGCTAATAAAACGGAAAAGGCCAAATGGAAAATAAAGGGACTGAAAGTTGACGGTCTGTGGGTGGGAGCACTTACAGGAAAACCTTTCCTTCCCCTAAGTCTGGTTCCATATTATTTAAAGTTGACACATGGGAAAACACGTGTCAAAAGGAGGGATGGTAACAATGATGGAACAGGACTGGGATCTAGGGACATGCTCATACACAACTCACTCAAAAGTTTTTTGTTCTAGGTGTGTTATTTGTGCCTGCAATAACCCTGGAGTACCTGTGAAGACTACTGCTGGCGCTCAGCCAGCGGCACAGGCACCATTTGAGTACTTAATGATGGATTTCATTGAACTAACGCCGTGTAGAGGACAGAAGTATTGTTTGGTAATAATAGACATGTTCTCTAAGTGGATAGAGGTTTTTCCCTGCAAGCATACGGACGCAACAGCAGTCGCAAAGATACTAATCAGAGAAATTATCCCACGATGGGGGATACCAAAAAGATTATCTTCTGACCAGGGGTCACATTTTAAGAATAATCTGATGAAAGCACTGACCGCATTCTACTCCATGGACATGCATTTCCACTGTGCGTATCACCCGGCCAGTGCTGGTGCAGTGGAACGAGCAAATGGAGTGGTCAAAAACAAATTGGTTAAAGCAGGATTGGAGACAGGTTTGGATTGGGTGACCGTCCTCCCTATCGTGCTTATGTCAATGAGGTCCACACAAGATAGAGTAACTGGTTTATCTCCCCATGAGATTTTAACAGGCAGACCAATGAAGACTGGAGTGGCGGCACCGGCAGGCATCACCGATCTCACCATGGTGGAAGAAAGCATGCTGCAATACTGTGTTGAATTGAGTAAAGCACTGCGATCTGTTTCCAAACAGGTACAAGCAGCCCAACCAGTAGGTGAGACGACACCACATCATCAGCTGAAGCCAGGTGATTGGGTGGTGGTGAAGGATTTCCAGCGGAAGAAGTGGTCCGAGCCCCGATACCGAGGACCGTACCAGATACTACTAACTACGACGACTGCTGTGCGAGTAGCAGAGCGCTCTTCCTGGGTCCACGCGAGCCACTGCAAGCTGTTCAAAAGAAGAGAAGATGCAACTTAAATTCCAGCTGAGGGGCCGGTCAGTGGGTGGCCGTCAGATTCCGGGACCATTTGGTCCGGGAGACAAGTGCCGCATTTTCTTTTGGATTATGTCTGCACTAGGAATAGTAGTAATAGCAGTAACGGCATACAACATGAGATAAAAGTGACGGCGCTACTAATCACACTCAGCGATCGAGCCCCGAGTCACTGTGGGACCGAGCATCTGACAACCAGTGGTGGCAGTGGGCGAACCACACTGCAATGAGGGAGACCAAGGGGCAAGGTGACTGCGTCATATGTGCAGGACACCAACCGGATTTCTGGATTGTCCCCCTCCCATACAACTCTACAACCTGTTCAAAGTGGTATGGGACAACAAATGAACGGTGTGACAAGAACTGTAATGTGAAAAACATCACGGCAGAGTGTGGTACCTTTGTAAATATAACAATACTGTTAAATATGACAAAGACTGAAAATTGTTCATGTATACTAAACTGTACTAATAAAGCGAGCAGCCATGTTCTCCCTATGATGATGCAGAGGAAGCTTATGCTGATGTGGCACATGTTTGAAGTTTTTTTTCTCTCTCTTTTTTAATGTATATTTATCACTAAAGGTGATGCATTGCTCAATGATTAAAGCTATTAAATAGAGGTGTTTATTATCCAAAATGTATGATCACATGTTTACTGGAAGGTTTTGACACAATCAGACAAAACCTGTTAGTCATAAAGGGGGGTCTGGTGAAAGGAGATTGAAGGCTTATGCATGTGAAACTAGAACAGAAAGTCCTGTTCAGTAAACAGAATGTTGCAAAAGGCACATTCTGTAGATAAAGGAATGGAGGAGTATTGAGACATTATTTGCTTATGATTGGATGGCTTTTGCTGCATTAAGAAGAATATAACTACAGGAGGACAGTATTCCTTTGTTAGGGTGTATGCTACGCAGCTGTATGTGATACATCTCTCCTTGTTTGTTGCTGCAGTAATAAAACTTGTTAAAGGAAAACTTCCTTGCTGTTTGAAAGACTCTCAGTTTGTACTTTGTATAAAACTCGAATAGTTTTCACGGGATACTTCAGAAGAAGTTCACAAACCCACAAGATAGGGAAATTTCCCTGACAGGTTAGTCCAGTTAGCCTAAACCACCGCTGCCTGGGCGCAGTGATTGCACGCAGCACCTCTGTTTGACAGGTAATGCGCACAGTGAAGTGAATATCATCAGCTAGCTAGGACATAGTTTACAAACAGATTCTACAATATATATTCTAGCTAACGATATATAGATACATTATAACTTTACAAACATGGTTCGGTGTGTTGTAAACAGTTGCAATAGTAGGCAGGGGAAGCCAGGGTCTAGTGTAATGTTTCATAGAATTCCAACCAACAATCCGGACCGGATGAAGCTATGGCTAGTTGCTCTGAACATAGATCCCAACACACCATCAGAAATAAGCAATGGTTTTTCTAGTGGTGGTTCTGCAAGAAAAAAATTGTTCCGGGTATGTATCTGCTTAGAAAATTACAATGTCTCATTTTACATTGTTATTTCTACACGTGGTAATACACAAGTCACAACATGTAAATAAGAAAGTTTTGGAGCTGTTGGAAAGTGTATTTCGTCACTTTTGAGGGAGCTAGGCTAACTGGACTAACCCACTTCCAGTGATTGCGGCTAAGCTAGGCTAACGGTGCGGGTCTCTATGCTTCCTACTGCACGCACAGAGAAGAGAAGGGTATCCTTCTTCTTGTTAGACAATTTCCCAAAACATTGGCGTGTTCCTTTAAGAGGGTAAACAATCCATCAAAACATGAAAAGTGCAATGAAGAAAAATTAGCAGTTTATTAAAATTCTCAGATTGCAATTGTGTTTGGAACGAAAACCAGCATACACAGGGGGGCTTCAGGACCGAGTTTGAGAACCACTGCCTTAACAAAATAATTTTTGTTGCATTTTTCCAAAAATAACACCGCACATAAAAATAGATTTTTTGCTGATAAACCATGCTTTTGTTATGAACATTGGCCATTTCCCATCGTAACTGACCTATATTAGCCACCTAATGAGAAATATGTGAGCGAGTAATTAATTGAAAGAAATATGGGCGCACACCTAACGGTAGTAGAACTTTGGTTTAGCATTTATGTTGCTAACATTTTACTGCCCCACGTTAAATCAATGGCCAATTCATTTCAGGTATCATAGAATTACAAGGGTTATTTAAAAACTGTAAATGTGACCCATCAAAAGAATGAGTCCATGTCATGCCCGACATATATATACATTTTTTCTGCCGATTTACAGACTCACATTGGGCATGTTAAACAGGTATTGAAGGCCCTGTTACAGGCCAAGCTGTTCATCAAAGCGGAGAAGTGCTCATTTCACGCTAGCACGGTTTCTTTCCTGGGATTCATTGTTTCTGGGAGGGCAAGGTCTCTATGCAAGGTCTCTATGGATCCAGAGAAAGTCTCTGCTGTACTTAATTGGCCTACTCCCAATTCTGTGAAGCAGTTTCAGCGTTTTCTTGGGTTTGCCAATTTTTATAGGCGTTTCATTCGTAATTTTAGTGTGCTCGCCGCACCTCTTACTGCCCTTACAAAGAAAACATCGGCTACTAAATTTGTTTTACGCCCGTCATGCCCAATCCCTCCCTCCCTTTTGTGGTTGAGGTTGATGGCGCTGTCATAATTCTTTCTCAACATTCACCTACGGACCAAAAAATGCATCCGTGTGCATATTTCTCTCGTGCACTTACGGTGGCCAAGAGGAATTATGATGTAGGTGATCGAGAGCTGCTAGTGGTCAAATTGGCGCTAGAGGAATGGTGTCACTGGTTGGAAGGAGCGGAGCACCCTTTTACAGTTTGGACCGATCATAGGAACCTGGAATACATCCAGCAGGCCAAGACACGCAACCCTAGACAGGCGCATTGGGCACTGTTTTTTTTACACGTTTTAACTTTTTTTTAACCTATCGTCCTGGTACAAAGAATGTTAAGCCTGATGCTTTGTCGCAGATTTTTGAGCGAGCAGGTAGTCCAGCAGTTCTGGAGCACATTGTGCCTGGGTCCCAAATAGTGGCAGGGACATTGAGGTGGCAGTTCAGCAGGCATTGCTGCGCACCCCGGATTTTTTGTTCCTCTTGAGGTCAGGTCTCGAGTGTTACAGTGGGGCCATTCCTCTCAGTTTGCAGCGCACCCTGGTGTCCATCGAACTCAGGAATTTTTGTCCAGACGGTTCTGGTGGCTAGGCATTGAGAAGGATGTGCGTAAATTTGTCGCGGCATGTGCTGTGTGCGCTCGGAGTAAGAGTTCTTGACTCTCACCTTCGGCGTTGTTGCGGTCCCTGCCCGTACCTAGGCGACCTTGGAGTCACATAGCATTGGACTTTGTTACTGGATTACCCGACGGTAATATGGTGATTATTGTTATTGTGGACAGATTTCCCAAGGCTGCACATTTTCTTGCCTTGGCTAAATTACCATCAGCGCTGGAGACTACTTAGTTGGTTATTGCGCATGTGTTCCGAGTTCACGGGTTACCCAGTTAGGCGCTTCAGTTAGTCTTTCTTCTGGTTTTCACCCGCAAACTAATGGGCAAACAGAGAGAAATAACCAAACTATGGAGAATACTTTTCGCTTCTTGGCGGCGGCCAATCCCACTTCGTGGAGTCATCATCTCCTTTGGGCTGAGTACGCACATAATACTCTGCACAGTGCCTCCACTGGCTTATCTCCTTTTGAGGCTCAAGTAGGTTACCTTCCTCCACTCTTCCCTGAACTGGAGAAGAATGTGGAGGTTTCGTTGGCTGGGTCTTTTGTTCGGAGGTGTCGCTCGGTTTGGAAACGAGTTCGCGCATCGCTGTTACGAGCATCGGCATCCCAAAAGGTTTCGGCTGACAGACATCGCCGGACAGCTCCTTCATGGATGGAGGTCCTGTGTCCATGCCAACCCTGCCTACTTTCTGTCATGGCCTGAAAACACACCTTTTCAGACTCCACCTGGACTAATACTTATCTAGGACCTCATGGTATGTGTTCTTGTTGAACTGTGTATTCAAGGTATTCAAGTGTATAATATTTAGAATAGAATTGTATTAGAGCTGATTTACCCAGTTCACTGTGAACTGCATTGTATTCATTACTAGGGATAGCTGCTACTGTATGGGAAGACTGTGCTTTCTTATCTGTTCTGTAGTTACTTCAATGACCTTCTGTATGCACTTACTGTACATCGCTTTGGATAAAAGCGTCTGCTAAATTAATGTAATGTAATGTAATGTATACCGTCCGCCGTATTGTGGCGGAGAGACAGGTGGGCAGGGGGTGGCAGTTTTTGGTGGACTGGGAGGAGTATGTTGGGTTCCGGCCAGACACATTTTAGATCCTGAATTAATTAGAGATTTCCGCAGTAGTCAGTCTGAGGGATCGTCTGGGGTCGTCCCTTAGAGGGGGGGTCTTGTAGTAGTTTGTGACTGTTTGTTTTCTTTTCTTTTTCGTCCTGCTTTCACGATTGTGAATCAATCAGATTTTTTCCACGTTCCGTTTCGTGGTTTGCCAGCCTCATTTTTGTTTCCACCTGTGCTTCTACCTGCAGGGTATTTAAGTTCCTTACTTCCATTTTTCGGGTGCTTGATTGTCTCACAACATTGCTTTCGAGTCAGGTATAACCAGGAACTAGCGAACTCCTGATATTAAACTCTGTTCATGTTCAGGGGGGACTTGCTATAGCTACTTAACCGGGTATAGGATTGTTGTCCGCCTGGTAGCGTTTGGTGCTATCTCTTTTGTACTTTGCTGTTCTTTCTGAGACAGTTTTTCTTTGTACTTTCGTTTTGGTTTTTCACTCTACCGGATTTGAGCTACGGCAGCCGAGAGTGTTCTTTTGTTTTACTAAGTTTCCCGTTTTTAGCTCATTACGTGAGCTCGGGAGATTTAGTTGGTATTCTACTAGTTTTAGTAGTTCGCCCGTTTTAGTGGGTTTATTTTCATTTTGGCTGTTAGCCTTAAGGAATTTGTTTCCTGTCTTTTCTTTCTTCCTTTATTATTTTTCTCCCTCTAATTATTGGTCCTCACGGTTGTGAGCTGACTTGTTCTGATCTCCCCACCTTTGCGTTTGAATCTCCGAACTATCAATAAACCCATTACAGGAATAAGAGAGTTTATGAACAGGACGCTAAGTTGTTCCGGTTTTAAAACTTGGAAAGTTTAACAATAAAAGTTTTTCCATCTGTATCATGGATATAAAATACCATCACATATGAAAATACATCCATCCATTTTCTAAACTGCTTACACCTGCTCAGGGGGGTTGGGGGGCTGATGTGCAGTCGCCTTATTGCAAGAAGGTAACAAGTTCAAATCTTGGCTGGCTCCGCCTCATGGATGCTGGGATAGGCTCCTGCCCCCACAACCCTGACTAAGTGGTATCGATGAAGGATGGAATTTTGCCATGTCTTGTTTATTTTTACCCCACAAACACCTTTATTTTTTATAATGAAGTATAAAATTCTTAGTTACATGAACTTAGTCATTTAGGTTTTGCACAAATATTTTACTGGGCCAATTAGTCTTGTTAGCTGAACAGCACACTATGAGTTAATACAACTTATTTATGGTTGCTGTGCCAACATAAAAGGCTTGTCACCAGAGCTAAGAATTTGCAGTCCACAGAACCTTGAAAGTTGAGCAAACTTAAAAATGCTATTATAATCAGTTACATAAAAATGTATAATTGGGAGAACAAATTTCTTTACAGTGTAGAGCAAGATGTGGGTCTGACTTAAATATGGATAAATACCATATAAACAGAGTTCGATAATTGGTAATATTCCTACAGGAACATGCCTTCAAATAATGCATATTCAAAACTTTTTAGATACTATGTAATATCAAGAGCTAGAAGATTCTTGGAAGAAATTATGATGAATGTAGCATCCGTGTATAAAGGTCCGTCAGTGAAAAGAAAATTGTGGAAAATGTTTCATTAGATTTACACTAAGATTTTCTTTGACTGAAACGAACAATATTCAAATGTGACTAAAACAAAAATGCTAATTAGGCAGAAGACTATGACTAAGACTAAATCAAAATTTGTTAATAACATTGGGAGGAGGAAACCGGAGTACTTGGGGAAAACCCACATGGACACGAGAACATGCAAACTCCACACAGAAAGGCCCTTGGCCGGGATTGGAACTTGATATCTTCTTGCTGAGAGGTGACAGCGCTACTCACTGCACCACTGTGCCGCCCTACATGAAAATAATAACCATAACACTAGTCTGTAATTCCATGTATACATGGACATTGGGATGACAGGTATGCCATCCGCCAAGTTACGGCTTGGTGGGGCATGCCCCATACCTATACAGCACCGATAGTTTGGCACTTTTCAGGGTTTCCTACAGAAGTAACCACAATGACCACAGACTCTCAGCCCTTAAAAACATTAACTTCTGTATGTTCTGACCTCATGTAACCACACAGCATTCAGATATATCTTCACACATCCACACAATAAAGCCCCAAAGTTGGGTTATTTTGCGGTTTTTCTCCTTCCTCTTCTTCCCATTTTTCCTGCCTACCCAGAGACCCTCACTACCTGCCTGTCTCCGTACCCTCAAAATATAATTCTCTCCATTGAATAACAACATCACATACCAGTTCTCCCAAGCTTATTGCCCAATAAAGCAAACTTCCAACTAATGTGGACACATCAGACAAAACCACTATATGGCTTGGCGTTTTCCATGAAGCTGCTGTGGCCAACTGGTTGGAGTTGCTGCCTCTCACACAGAGGATTGGGGATTTATTTTTGACAAAAACAATGTGCAACTGTTAAATACTAACCCTGTATCCTGACCGTCACCCCGTTCCCCTACCTTGCTTGTATGTCCTGTCCCACTCTAATAAATCCCTCCTTACGGCGTTTTGCTTGAGTCTGTCTCCGAGTCAAAACATTGACCCAGTGGACTCGGAGCAGCTCCGCCACACCCTCTCTTGTCAAGGAGCAGTCATCAGTCAACATGGCCTCTGCCTGGAAGACGTCCAGGAGACCCTGAAGAGAGTCTCAGACCAAGTGGGTCTGATGGGGGGGGGGGGGGGTGTGAGTCAGCTCTCCATCCAGCTGCCTCTTCTGAGGGCCTCCACCAGTCGTCCGCCCCAGGTTCCTGAGTCCCAACCTGCTGTTCCGCCCAGTCAAAGAGCTCCGCGTTCCCTATCTTGAGCGCTACCTGGGGGATTTGGGGAAGTGTCGGGGCTTCCTGATGCAGTGCGACATCATGTTCCGCCTGCAACCTGGATCTTACTCTTCTGACCAGAGTAAGATTGTGTTCATCATGGCCTGCCTGGGAGGCAGTGCGCGGTATTAGTGGAACATGCGGTTCAGTTTCGTACCCTGGCTGCCGAGGCTGGATGGAACGACGCCAACCTCCAAGGGGTCTTCTGCGACAAGCTTAATGAGGGTATCAAGGATGAGTTAGCGGTAAGAGATGACTCCAGCTCACTGGAAGGCCTCGTCTCGCTTGCCATCGCTCTGGACAACCGGTTGCGAGCTTGAGCTCGTGAGAAGACGAGTCGGTCGACCTCCTCCATTCCATTCTTCTGCCTACGGACCCGTCATGACCCGACAATCCGCTACCTCCAACTATTCCTGACCCTCAGGAGGAGGAACCTATGCAGCTCGGCAAAACCCTGGTCAACCTCGATGAACGACGCGTCGATTCTACTCAAGTTCCTGTCTCTACTGTGGTGGCCCAGACCACCGCTTAGCCTCCTGCCCGGTTCGCCTAAAAGAGCCAGCTCGCCAGTAGATCTGGGCATACTGGTGAGCCCCATTTCAACCCTCACATTCGCTCAGTCACGATTTGTGTGAAGGCTATGCTCTGTTGAAGCTACCACTCCGTATCCCTGTCCACCCTCGTTGACTCCGGGGCCGACTTAAACTTTCTAGATGCCTCCCTCATCTTTTAGTCCGGCATCCCCACTGAACCTCTTTCGAAACCACTCCAAGCCCTCTCCCTCGACGGCAAACCACTGGCTTGGATCACCCACTCTACTGTGCCCCTCCAGCTCGTCCTGTCCGGTAATCATGAGAGACCATCCAGTTCTTCGTCATTCAATCGTTTCAGTCACCCATGGTTCTCGGCCAGCCCTGGTTAAAACTCCATAACCCACACCTCAACTGGGAAACAGCTCAAATTCAGAGCTAGAGCTCTAAGTGCCACCTGCCTTCGTTCTGCTCTGCCTCCTTCTGGAGGTGCTAAAGTGGTCCCTAGCGCCTCACCTCCTGATTTGTATTTAGTTCCTGACCAGTATCACGACCTCGCTGAGGTTTTTAATAAATCACTTACCTTGTCTTTGCCTCCCCACAGACCTTACGACTGCGGTATCAACTTGCTACCAGGGGCCATCCAGCCATCTCTACAGGCTTTCCATTCCCGAGAGGGCATCCATGGATACTTGTATTCACGACTCACTAGCTGCAGGTATAATCCGCCCTTCTTCATCCCCGGTGGGAGCAGGATTCTGTTTTGTATCTAAGAAGGACGGTACCCTTCGTCCCTGCATTGACTACCGTGGGCTAAATTCGATCACTGTTCGTAACAAATACCCCCTTCCACTCATCAACTCTGCATCTGAGCTTCGTGCTACTTGGAAATACGAGACAATAAGGGTCATAAAACTAAACCAGATAAAACTGAAGACATTCCAGTCTGTCGCCCCCATTTTCCTTCAACCCACTTTTTCTTCTTCCTCTATTGTGCAGCAGCACAACTGCACAAGTGGCAGCACTCCATTTTGTCTTCCCTTTTACTAGCTACACAGCTACAAAGGTGGATCTCTATTGCACCAGCAACACCACTGCACACAAGAAATTAGTTAGCTTGCCTACGGCATCTAACCCTAGGACTGAATTAACACAACTCCGACTGTTCCAGCCACGGACAAAGATGCAAACCAGGTGGTAACAAAGACGTTGGACCGGGCTGATCAGCAGAGCTCCCTACCAGGATAACAAAAGCGACGCCCTGGCCACTCACCTCAACGCACCCCGGACTTCAGTAAGACTGATCAAACATCCCAGGCATAGTTTAGGATTTTAGTCTGAATTTGTTATCGGTAATTTGATTGTATCTCGACTTTGTGCGATAATAATAGCTGTATAAACTTTTTGTGTTGGTTAGCAAGCTAGCCGACTGGCCTATCGTTTTATAGCTAATGTGGTAGTACTGTTAACTAACCAAAGCAGGCCTCATGGCTTGCTCCTCTTCTTTAACATTTACTAACATTTGTGTGATATGATCTCATTTTAGCTTACTCTAGATGGTTAACAGTATTTCGTGACCGAAATACTCCAATACGCACACAACACGATATGTCTATTTATGTCACATTCCTGTTTTTCCTTGTTTAATAAGTCTATTTTTGTTAAACCTGGTGTGTTTTAATATCATATGAACACAAGGGCTGAGTCAACCTCATAATTAGAACGAAATACCTTCAACCCTTTTGAGTTATTAGTTATTGGTGCTTTGATGGTAAATTGAAGTAGTAGTAATTATAATCAATAATAATCAAAATGAGACCTTAATTTTAACCTAATTTAAGTATAATACGGGTAAACCTCATTATTACATAGTTATTGCCTATATTTCTGGCATCCCATGTAAGAGTTTATATATATACAGAGGCGTGTTCCTTACATTTATTAGCGCGCCATCCAAGGATATTCCCTATATAATTGGTGCCGCGTGAGGACTCTGATGATTCAGAAATAATATTACTAATCATCTTGCTCACTGCTACCAGATTCACATGTATTCTCTACATTAGTTAGTGCCCGGGTGAAGACATGTTTTAGACATTTGTCTATCACCACTACTGCTAAATGTATATGTAAACACCCTGCATGAGTAATACTCCACATGTACGAATATAGAGGCATATTACTTACGACGTTAGGCAGGTGCTCCAAAGGCTATTGGAGAACAAGCTCTACGTAAAAGCAGAAAAATGTGAATTCCACGTCCCATGTGTCCTTCCTGGGCTTCATTATTGAGGAGGGCAGGATCAAACCCGACTCTGCCAAAATCCAAGCAGTGGTGGAGTGGTCCCGTCCGAAAAACCCGCAAACACCTACAGCAGCACCTAGGGTTTGCTATCTTTTACAGGCGATTCATCCGTGGCTACAGCCAGATCGCCGCACTCCTCACTAAGCTTACCTTCACTTCAGTCCCCTTTGTCTGGTCCCCTAAAGCTAACGATGCTTTCCATCAGCTCAAGACTAGGTTCACCTCTGCACTAGTCCTGTCCTATCCAGACCTCAGTCGCCAGTTTGTGGTGGAAGTGGACGCATCCCATTCCGGGGTGGCGGCTGTCCTGTCCCAACGTTCGGTTAAGGATCAGAAGATCCATCCCTGTGCATACTTCTCCCGCCGAGTCTCCCTTTGGCACAATGCAATTACGACATAGGTAACCGCAAACTCCTGGTGGTCAAGCTCACGCTGGAGAAGTGGAGCTTCCTTTTATAGTCTGAACCGACGACAAAAATCTCAAATATATCCAGTCTGCCAAACGCCTCACTTCCCGTCAAGCCCTTTAGTCCCTGTTTTTTAGTCGGTTTAAGAGGAGCTTCTGGTGGCCCACACTGAAGGGGGATACCCGTGCCTTCATCCTGTATCCCGTCTGCACCAGGAGCAAGGCCTCCCACGAGCCTGTCGCTAGTCTCCTCCGACCCCTTCTCGTCCCAGGCCATCCTTGGAGCCACATTGGAGTGGATTTAGTGACCGGTCTCTCTCCCTCGGATGGCAACACCGCCATCCTTACCATGGTGGACCAAGGTGGCCCACTTTGTCCCCTTACCCAAACTCCCCTCTGCGTCCGAGACAGCGGAGCTCCTGGTGCTGCATGTGGTGAGGCTGCACGTGAGGCTGCAAAAGGGATGTCCCCTTTTGAGTGTTCCCTGGGGTACCAAAACGCCCCTGTTTTCTGCCCAGGAGGAGGTTTTCATCCCGTCCGTCCCGGCCCACCTCCTTAGATGCAAGTGAGTCTGGAAGCTGGCGTGCACTGCACTCCTCCACACCACCTCCCGCACCCAACGCCTGGCCGACCTCCACCAGACCACAGCCCCACAGTACATCCCGGGACAGCAGGTCTGGGGGACTTCCACCGGGCACACCCGCAGAAGATCCGGCTCGGTGGCCTTGAGGGGGGGGTGGGGGGGGGTACTGTAATGTCCGCTGTTCCCTTCCAGCCCACCTTCCTCTCGTGAAAGGTGAAACGCGCTGCAAAAGGCCAAAGCAAATACATTAACAGAAATGCGCTGCAAATTCATAAACGCTGCAAATTCAAAAATACATGCAGAAGTCCAAATCAAATGCATTAACCAAAATGTGCTGCAAAAAGACAAACGCGCTGCAAAAGTTTACAACAAAACGGAAGTGTTTCCGGAGGACACTTAGAGAGGTGACACCTGACATGGACGAGTAGAAGTCGCTACCCAGATAGCAAGGAAATATTGAATCAACATTGATATTGTTTTATAAGCATCAGTTGCGCTTTCATTTTCAAATAAAAAAAATGATAGAATGCTTATAAGGTTTATTGCTTGATAATGATGAACAAGCCAGTTTCTACCTGGACAAAAGTCTTGTCACAAATCAAATTATAATCAATAAATTTTATCTTTCTCAAAAAGTTAATAAAATACCAAATGAAAAATCAGTCTAGTATTTCATCATGGACTATAAGTTAAGAAATTAATATCTTGTATGGGTTCCTTTGGCCTGCAGAACAGTTGCCATCCGGTTTAGCAGAGAGTCGTTGATGAAGTAGTCGGGGATGTCATGGAAGGCCACCTTGCAGGCATCCCAAAGCTCCTCCAAGTTCTTCGGCTTGGTCCTCCAAGCTTCCTCCTTCATTCTTCCCCAGATATGCTCAATAATATTCATATCTGGAGACTGTGCTGGCCATCCTTGAAGGACCTTGATCTTCTTCCCCCTGAGAAACTTCATAGCGGAACCTGAGGTATGGCAAGGAGCTTCATCCTGTTGAAAAATCTGACCCCTCTTGTAGTTGGGAATGTACTGGGAGGCAAGAATCTGTTGATATTTGGCACTGTCAATGTTACCATCCATCTTACAGATCTCCCTGGCACCTCCGTATTGGATGTAACCATAATCTTTCCACCTCCAAATTTGACTGTCTTCTGGGTGAACTGTGGGTCCAGACGGGCCCCAGAGGGTCGTCGACAATATTAGTGGCGCTTGGGATGGAGCTCAACTGACGATTCATCTGAAAAATCAATTTTTCGCAACTTTTCTGCTGTCCAACCTTCCGTCAGGCTGTGGGCCTTGGCGTACGCAATACGGTTTCTTAGCTGTCTCTTGTTTAGCGCTGGTTTCTGGGCAGCAATACGACCGTGGAGACCATTGCGAGCAAGAATCCGACGTACAGTTCTTGACGAAACACGCGTTGCTGGCGTCCACTCCTCCTGGAGCTGTGAGGCGGTTGACATGGGGCTGGCTTTTGACCGTCGGACCAGCATGCTGTCGTCTTGCGCGGTCTGCCCGACCTGGGTCTGTCACGGACGTCGCCAGTCTCTTGGTAGCGCTCGCGAATCCTCTCCACCTGCTGTTTAGACACATTGAAGATGTCTGAAACTTCAGCAGGAGACTTGGACTTGAGATTCTTGATGATCAGCACTTTGGTTTCTGGTTTGATCTTGGGCATGTTGACAGAAGCAATGTTGAGCATGAACTTGGCTTAAAGTGTCAAATTTCTGCTTTTATAGCTCAAAGTTACCTACAGCTGACTAATCAAGCCCCTTGTTTGTTTCTTCCTTCTTCACTGTGGCCTAGAAATTGGAGTTGGCCATTGCGACAAGACTTTTGTCCAACCAAAACTGGCCTGTTGATCATTATCAAGCTGTAACATTTAGTAACCATTTTGAAATGTCATTTTGCTAGCTTCTAATAAACTTTAGACACTTATGATTAATTTGTGTTGTTTCTTAACTTTAATAGCTAATTAAGAGTTGGGTAATTAGCAATTGTCACTTGTGTCCACTCATGCGACAAAACTTTTGGCCTGGACTGTATATGTGTATGTTACGTGGTAAGTGAATAAATTTTTTCTTGGTTAAATTGGTTAAGTTAAAAGTTGCTACGGGTGACGTAGGAAAATAAACAAAAGGAGACTTAACAGCAAAGCGTATTTGTGGCTGATGCTAATGCTGCATTCGTTTATTAATTTCCAACTATAGAAATCCCGATATCCAACGAGGGAAAATGTAATAAAACGCCCTTTTAACTAGAAGTTCCATGTCTGAAATCAGGGTTCGGGAAATCAAGCCCGACCTCCCAATTAGGAAGAACTTGACATCACATCATCATGGCAGCTCACACTGCGGCCCACATTGTGAACAGTAAACAAACATCCCAGATAGCAAGGAAACATTGAATCAATGTTGAATTAACATAAGATGAAGCATTTATTCAATGTTGATCTCTGATGTTGATTCTGCGTCCAGGTGCTCATCAAGTTTAATGCAACTGGGCCCTGTGTTTGAATCAATGCATTGAAATAATGTTGAAACAATGTTGATGTTAACAATGGAAATTAACGTAACTGCTACTAAAATAAATATTGACATCAATTTTAAAAATGCAAATCTTTATTGATTTTAAGCCTCTGCTTAATCGACACAATACATGCAATAGCTAGCTATAGTTTCATGCTGAAAAACTAAAGTTGAAGCGTCTCGTCTAAAAATAATGTTTGTTCACTGTTCGGTCGTGGTGTGAGCTGCCATGATGATGTGATTTCAAGTTCTTCCTAGTCGGGAGGTCTGGGTTGATTTCTCGATTCCTGATTTCCGACATGGAACTCCTAGTTGAAAGGGTGTTTCCTACATTTAGTCGGATATCGGGATTCCTAGTTGGAAATGAATAAACGAATGCAACATTAGCATCAACCACAAATACGTTTTGCTGTCTAGTCTCATTTTGTTTATTTTCCGACGTCACCCTCGTCGTAGCAACTAGAACTTTGAACTTAACCAATTTAACCTAGAAAAAATAAATTCACTTACCACGTAACATACACATACTGTAGCTATATATGAGCGTAGCCTGTAGGCTACAGCAGCGACCGCAGAAACGGGCAATTAATAATTCTAACGTTTTGTTTTTTAAAAAAAATGAAAGCTCACCTGAATCTGATTCATCTGATAACAAATCCATGTTATTCATCAGTATGATGACCTTGGTTGTTATTGTTACATTGATACAATGTTTCAATTTCAACCTAATACATCGGTGACCATTACCATCAGAAGGTGAATATTGATTCGACCATTGAAAATTGGTTGATGACCGATACAGATGCTATCAATGTTGATTCAATACTTGCTTGCTATCTGGGATTATTTTTAGACGAGTTTAGCTTTTAAAACACTTCACTTTAGTTTTTCAGCATGAAACTATAACTACTATTGCATGTATTGTGTCCATTAAGCAGAGGTTTCAAATCAATAAAGAGGTTTGCATTTTTTAAATTGATGTCAGTGTGTTATCTATTTTAGTACTCAAAAGTATTTAGACTTACAAACAAAATAACACACAACAAGACCTCCAGACATCAGTCGTTCCTTCTCTCTCGACTCCCAGAAGGCTCCTTTTCAAGGTTCTCAGGCTCACTGTTGAACAATCAAGGCAATTGGTTAATTGATACAAACAATATCACAATCAATCGTCACCAATTGCCTGATTGCCGACAGCTGTGCCGGTTCCATAAACCACTCTCTCTCTTGCCGGGCCATGCCTAAAACCACGCCCCCCTACCACAGCGAGCTAATGTTAACTCATTACAAACGGACCCCAAAAATGTTACAACAATTTCAAACAACTTACATACTGGTCAAAATATATTCGCACCAGTTAGCTACTTCTTTAGGCTTCGTTAGCTAGCTACTTCTACTCGTCCATGTCAGGTGTCTTAAAGGTCCTCTTTAAGTGTCCTCTGGAAAAACACTTCCGTTGTGTTGTCAACTTTTGCAGCGCGTTTCTCCTTTTGTAGCACGTTTTTGTTAATGCATGCATTTTTGAATCTGCAGCGTTTATTAATTTGCAGCGCATTTCTGTTAATGTATTTGCTTTGGCAGCATGACTTTTGCATGTGTTTTTGAATTTGCAGCATTTATGAATTTGCAGTGCATTTCTGTTACTGTATTTGCTTCTGCCTTTTGCAGCGCGTTTGCCTCTCTGGGCCACCGTAAGAATGTGGTCAATTAAACTGTATGTGCCACATCAAACAAAATTCTCAAGCAAAATTAGAATAATTTATTGTGGAAATACTCTGTATTGCACTTAAACAGAAAAAATACTACACTATAGGGCATGTTTGAACAATTGTCTGCATCAACTGCTCTGGGTCTATGAAAAGCACATAATGAATAAAATGTATTATTATTATGTATTTATTGATTTATTTATTTGGAGTATTTGGATTCCTACAGAGCATCCTTGTGTTCACAAAATTATGTTTGCAAATATCAAAACTATTATTATGTTAAGAACATTTGTACTATTGCTTATTTGACATCATCTGACCCACAAACATGTCTGGATACATTTGTAAAAATGCTATATGTATGCTATTTTCTAGGTTAAATTATTACTAATTTTTATCTGCATTTATTTATTCATCCCCCCTTTCTCTATTGTACATGATGTTTGTTGATATAAATGATATGATATGAATTGTAAAGAAATCTGTAGCAGCAGTTAACATTTTAAAACCTATACATTTTCTAAAGTAAACTTGCCAACAAAGTACAACCATATCCTTTCTGGAGTGGAATTATTCATCAACTGTTAAAAACATTCATTGAAATTGTATGTTGTTCCATGAGGCACAATCTCTTCACATGCTAAGATGAAGAAACACAGGGCCAAGTTGCATTAAATAATTAGGAAAGTTTGGATAGCATTGCTTTTGAATAGATCTAGTTTATTTAGTGTGAGCTATGATAGGCAATATTGTTAGTTGTAACCTGGCCACATTTTGATATCAATACTCTTAAAGGCAGGCCTAGTTTTTGCAAGTTGGAATTAAGGACTTATAGACAGTGCTCTGTAGGCTATGCGTGAGTAACTTGGCTTTTTTTACATCGAAGACGTTTTTGTTCAGTTTAACCTTACAAGAACATCCAACGGAACAAATGTCCTGATGTAAGTTTTTGTTCAAAGGTGTTCACTGCTGATGGATTAACCCCTAACTCAAAGCTAAGTTAAGGTATAAAAATGGTTCAATATTCTTAATAAGCATTACTCAGTACTTGAATATGTTTCATATGCTATTGTGTTTTATGTTTGCCTAAAACTATTAATAGAGTCAAGGGGAATATAACCCAAAGTCATTTAACAACAGAATAGCTGGCTTACAGGAGAATATTGCGAATGAAATATTCAATATTTTGCTTGCACAGAGTGGAAACGATTTTCTGCTGCACTGGTCCAACCTGTGAAACGAAGCCACTGAAAAGGGAAGTCGAATATTCCCATCTGCAGCTTTAGCTGTCCAATGTCCAGTGAAAAAAATAGAAACTTTCATCTACCTCCATAAGCCTCTTTCCTTTGCCTTCGCTGTACGAACAACCGTCTAAGTTGTGCTATGCAAGGCCAGGAGCCCATCCACAGTTGCACACAAGTACCCGAGGGCCAGCCTGCACCCAAGAAGAAAGTAATCAGGCTTAATTTAATTTTCTATTATTCTTCCAGCCGGTTTCTCCGTAGAACTACAACCTCCTAGGAGGCTTCTTGCAACCAGTTTCCAGCTATGATTAAATATCCGTCAGTTTATTACTGATGCAGAATTCCTCCAAAGACTAGAGGCATGTTACACTCCATATTTTAAAAAAGAATACTTTAAAAATAAGTGAAGCAGTGTGGGGTGATAACTACATCTACAGCTGTATATTTAAACATTTATCACCCTGAAGACAGAGAAATGGAGATAGTGTGTTAGATATTTCACTACAGTTCCACCCTGAAGTAACACTAACAGTTGTCCTAGTAGGGATACCAGTAGTACAGGAAGCAATGACAGTAGTAGTCACAGTAAAAAAAATAAAAATAATAATAATTACAGTGAACAGGATATAGTAATAGATTATATTAGTAATGAGTTACATCATGAGTAAATGATGGCTTTAAGTCTGAATGCTCTTCATTTTTCATGTGTTTTTATTTTATAACAAAGATAGATGCATTTTAATTGGAGACAAGGTTTGTTCTTTTTCATATTTGCAGTCTGTGTGCTGTGTGAGTGACGAGATTTCCACGAACGACCCCCCAGAAAGTCCACAACATCGTACTGGGTCCACCTCCCCAGCTCTGTTCACCACACACCTCCTTTGTGCATGATGAATCTGTGCCGATCCCTTAAAACCACACTGATGATAAACTAATGAATCAAGATCTGCATTAATCATCGCAGCCCAACAGAAAGATGAATGGAAATGCAAAGTTCTACACAAGTGATAAAGTGCCAGCAATTTAACAGCAGACAAGGCCAGTGCAGAAAATTACGCTTCGAGTTTCATGCATCATTACTATGGATATTAATATTTCACCCTGTGCCACAGCATTGAGAGGCATAATCAAAATTCATTACCACTCAACCAACATGATTAAACATAACAGACTCAGAGTTCAGAGGTGCCACTGCCGCGCGGATCGCCTGCCACTCGATGACTTCTCCCCCGCTGAGTCGACAGACTGCCTCTTCCCAACACGCCTCTTACATCCGTATCCCATTGGTCTGGAAACTTGCCAGAGAGATTACTCTCATAGGCCGTGTTCAGCACACAGCTTCTGCCACTAACACCTAGAGAAGCATCTCAGCCAGTTTTAAGCCTGAGGTCCGCAAGTTTTTTTTTTTTGGTGTGTGTGGGTAACCACACGAATATTTCACAAGTTCCGTTATGAAGCCTGGGATTGCATTAAAAGAAATGGGAGCATGAGACTCGCTTCTGTCTTGCTGTCCCATGACTGCTAGTTAATTACATAGGTAGGAATATAAGTGAGGAAAAGTGTAGATATTTATTTTGTGGAAAATGGGGAAACTGAAAACAATGGCATGATAGCAGATTATTTTAGAGGCCGCTTGTAAATTTCAAGAAATGAAACCCATGTCTTTGAACACACAAGCATGAGTATCATGGGGCTTTTAGTACACAATGTTGGTCCAACATACAAGGGGTCTGCTTTGAATTACAGGTGTGTGAGGGATTCACCACAGCTCGGAGCTGCTCGCATGTTGCATCTGAGGAAGAGAGAGGCCGGTTTACCAGCACCCAGAAGCTTGAGCAGCACTTCTAATCCCATCGTTGATGTAAAGCCTGCATTAGCCAGGAGCCCACCTCTTCCCCTTGACTCTAGTGTTCTCTCTCCGCTTGGCGCTTGGGCCTGCCTCACCAGCACAATTAATCTTTGTTTCCACTACAACACTTATCTGCATGTCAGCCTGGCGGGCTGCAGAAGCCTGGCACCCTGACAGAGACAAAAACCGCGCCCGTCTGCACTGGGGGCGGGCTCGACTCATGCTGCTTCTTTGACCTCACCAGGGGTACCGATAATCTCCTTCTCTCATCGTGCTGCTCCAGAATTGTTGGTACCCTGTGCCTCTGCTGTATCCCCATCACATCCTTTTACCTTTTCTCTTTTTGTGATTTTTATTTTGTGTGCTCTCATATGTGTACACTTCTCCAAGTGTGTGTGATGGGAATGAAAGGATATAATATTTTTTTGTAACTGTCATTTTCCTTCTATCTCCCATATGACTTCTTAATCCATCTGAATGCGTAGAAGATAATGTTTTGGGCGAAATAACATAAGAGGAAAGATAGACTCCCAAGGACCAATATCTTTATTGCTTGGAGGATAAACGGATTATGTCAGCCATTTTCTGCTGCTGACAGCTTTTCTTATTAACCGATTTTATTTTTAATCTGCTGAGGAAGAAATGCGGTTTTATGTCACAATAAAACGCTGGTCACATCTAATGCTGCCCTCAAACAAACAGATTTCTCAAAGCCTTGCTGAGAAATTTGAAATAACTTTAAAGGTTTTTTTTGGTGGGAGGGGATAAAGTCTTTATCCAGAAGCTTGTTCAACTGAGGAGTAAAAGATTTTTAAAGTCCTTTGCGGTTGTATTTTCATTTATATATTTACCCCTCATCATGGCAAAATGAGGTCTTCTGTATGGATAGTCTATCTACACTCATCCACCCATAGCAATGATGGGTGAATGCAAATAAACAGATAGGCTTTCCTCATATTAATGGAAAAATCTACAAAAAATGTAAGGCAAATAAACTGACCGCAAAAGCCAAATGGTTACAGTTACTTAACAGCAACATGATTACTGGTTGTCAACTACAACTCTCCACCTTTACAAAATCTGGCCCATATTGAGTGTGTAGAGTTAACTTTTTCCTTGAGAGGAAGGTGTGGAGTAGATGCAGAGGATCATCTCAAATGAAAGCGTTCTCTAGGTTTATATGGAACGGTGTTAGATATATGCGAAAAGGAGCTATCATTAACCTCAGGGCTTGAGCTCTCTCTGCTCCTCATTTCATGCCTGTGATCTGAGGGTGTGAATTAGTAATTGCCCAGGGCAGCTCAACTCAGCTCCTGCCTGGACAACTTGAAAGAAATACATAGAGCTGCATAAAGAATCCCTTCAAAGTTTCCCCTCCCCAGTGACTGAGGGGGATACTCATTTAAAGCCACAGGCTGGCAGTGATTTAACCTTTGCCTTGGCCAGGAAGGTAAACTTGGGGGGTGGGGGGGGGGGGGGGGGGGGGGAGACATTTGCTTGCTTTGCACTATCATGGCAAAAAAGTCACAGCTGACCATGGTCTCCTGTGACCTATAACATCTTGAAGTGGAGTGAGATGCCTTTATGCCTTTTGTAAGCAAGTGCCTAGAGCTTCTTACATGATACCATATGTGGTATCTTTGTAGTTGTGTTTAAACATTTCAGCCAGACTTGAATGGAATCATAAATAGTATTCAGGGGCCTCATTTAAAATCATCTTTTGTGTTCCTCCTAAATGTGGGCATATGATTGTTTCCTAAAATGTTCCTATAAACAAATTATATTATGTGCATGCGCACGAATAAGTGTTCTTGCGTATGACCCGTTTATAAATCAGAAATCATCCTAAAATCATGTGCATGTGAAAGCAAGCTTGTCAACACCACCCAGTGAACGTCCTCAAGTATTGTTATATAGCCAGGTATTTTGCTATATACTCCTTGTAAGACCATTGTCATGTGAGATTTATAGACATTTTACATCTCTTTTTTTTTGGTTTTTGACAGAAATGTTAATGTTATAGTTTCAGGATTGCCTCGTCTATATTTTTTACAATTATTTTATATCAATGGAGTCACTTACAGCAAAACTCAAAACAAGCTTTATGTTGCTCGCTATCAATACAGCTCTCAAATATATTTTTTATTAAAATCGCGCATTGATTTTAAAACCATAAAGGTATCTGTTATTATTATTATTATTATTAAGCCGTTGTATTTTTCATAATGTTTTGTACACATGATAATGTTCTCAGCATGTACAGCATTCATAGGCATAGTAGAGTGCCTATTGTAAAGTTATGGTGAAGCCACACAGAAAGCGATGAAATCGCCTCCCACAATCGGTCGCTGTGTGTGTCTTATATTTTTAAAACACTGTGTTTGTTAAATTATATATCTATGGGAAATCCCCACACAGCAATAATTAATGGGTCCTCCATTACAAAACTAGGAATAGAAAAATAAAATCTGAAATAGGGCACAATTTACAGGTCGGATCTTTGCAATCCCAACATGCCTAGCGGAAGCGATTTCATTGAAAATTAATGGAGGTGATGTAATCGCACAAGAAATTCACTTCTCATTGCCTTCTGTGTGACTTCAGCTTTACTGGGATAAGATATGATGGCATATTGTTGGTTAAAAGGCTCGCACCAATGAAACAGTGGCAACAATCAAGAGGAGCAAAGTGGGGGACATGATTGTTACGTCCCTGTGCTGCCCCTTCCGATTTGATTTGTATGCTAACTTGTTTCCTTTGGCTCACCTGATCTGTGCTGAATTCCTGAGAGCATATGTATTTGCAGCGTTCTCTAGCTGGTGGTTCATTTTCACTGTCTTTTTTCCCCCTTTGGCTAACTTCATGCACGTTGCCAGCATTGCTGCTGTGCTTAAGCTAATTTTTTTATATTACTGTGGCGTTCGTTTCAGGTTGCTTGCAGCACTTACTATATTGTAGTTTGTCGTAGTTGTTGCTGTGCTTTACGGGTGCGCATTTGCTAGTATTTGTATTTCCGCGTAGTTTAAAAGCCGGTTTTAACTTTGTGCGAGCATATTCGCATCTTTTGTATCCTGCTTTATTCACGTAAATAGTTGACAAACTACTAATTTCCAGAAGGAACATTTTGGTAGTAAGCGGTTTGTTGGTTTGTGGCTACTTTGCTGTGTTGTAGTCCATCATTTGTGTAAGCTACTTGTTTTTGTAGTGTAGTTTTGACTGACTGATGTGCTTGTGTATTACTGCGGTTGTGCAGGAAGTAGCCTATATGTAAACATGGAGACTCGTGACAACTGAGAAGAGATCCAGAGGCAGGATATTAGAGGCAAGTTAAAAGGGGGTTTGTTTTGTGGAGAACTTATTTTGTTCTCATGTGGAGAACTTTGTTGCTGTTCTCAATTCGGGGTCAGTTAGTTCAAAACTGACGCTTCTCAGTTCAAAACCGCCAGTAGGTTGTCTCACTGTCCGATCTAGTTGCTTGTCTACATCGCTAAAAGGATGTATTATGACTTCTTTTTATGGTGGATCCATTACTATGCCTGGCCACCTTGTGAAGAAGCAGCCAGACTTGCTTTTTATTTTGAAATGGTTTCCCTACATCCGACAACCAGTAATTACATGGAAACTGACACGTCCCAATATTCTTCACTCCCCACCTCCATTCCTCCACTTCTCTCCTCCACTCGTCTCCTACCTGTAATTATGCAAAACTGTCTGTACGTTTCAAGTACAAGTAGTTGCACTATACAGAATACACTATACCTGACATTGCGGTTCGAGTTGAGACATTAATTCATATTTAACAATTAATATGTAATTAATATGAAATCAGCACACAAATTAGGACACAAAGATCAATTTCCGGGGCACGGAGGAGAGGAGGTGGTAGTGGAGGAAAGGAGGTTGCAATTTTTGAGTATTGGGACGCACCCACTGATTTATGGGACTTCTGTACGTAGGCCTACATTGGCTATTCAGGAGGAAGCTTCACTTTTTTTAAAAGGCAGTCCTTTTCATAGAAAGGAATAGATAAGAGTAGTTTAGTAAGGCTGTCTGAAGACTTTCTTTTTCCTTTTGGTATTTTGTTTTCTGGGTCAAAGCTAAATAGTTTTTAAACTAGCTCAGGTGCTTCCTCCAGGTTTGTTTTAGGCTGTTACTGCTGCCGAACTCCTGGAAGTTAATAAAATCTGTTTTGGTTTTTAATTGAGTCTGTATTTTTCTTACAGGCTTATTTGTGTTTAAGACACACTTTTTTTTAGACCCTTTTAACCACTCGGTTAGAGGTGGGGAAGTCTCTCATAAACGAGGCTGCCCTACATGCAATGGTCTGAATGAAAGCTGTATCTGATCTAATCGTGGAAGTATACAGGTGCAGCTCAAAAAATTAGAATATCGTGAAAAAGTTCAATATTTTTTGTCACATGTCAGAAAGTGAAACTCATATAGTATATAGATTCATTACACATAAAGTGAAATATTTCAAGCCTTTCTTTCTTTATTTTGATGATTATGGCTTACAGCTAATGAAAACCCAAATTCAGTGTCTCAGAAAATTAGAATATTACATAAGATCAATAAAAAAGGATATTTTAAACAGAAATGTCAGCCTTCTGAAAAGTATGTTCATTTCTATGCACTCAATACTTGGTTGGGGCTCCTTTTGCATGAATTACTGCATCAATGTGGCGTGGCATGGAGGCGATCAGCTACACATTACACCTACACCTGCTGAGGTGTAATGGAAGCCAAGGTTGCTTTGATAGCGGCCTTCAGGTTGTCTGCATTGTTGGGTCTGGTGTCTCTCATCTTCCTCTTGACAATACCCCATAGATTCTCTATGGGGTTCAGGTCAGGCGAGTTTGCTGGCCAATCAAGCACAGTAATACCATGGTCATTGAACCAGCTTTTGGTACTTTTGGCAGTGTGGGCAGGTGCCAAGTCCTGCTGGAAAATGAAATCAGCATCTCCATAAAGCTTGTCAGCAGAAGGAAGCATGAAGTGCTCTAAAATTTCCTGGTAGATGGCTGCGTTGACTGTGGACTTCAGAAAACACAGTGGACCAACACCAGCAGATGACATGGCACCCCAAATCATCACTGACTGTGGAAACTTCACACTGGACTTCAAGCAACGTGGATTCTGTGCCTCTCCACTCTTCCTCCAGACTCTGGGACCTTGATTTCCAAATGAAAGTCTGAAGAGGACTTTGGACCACTGAGCAACAGTCCAGTTATTTTTCTCCTTAGCCCAGGTAAGACGCTTCTGACGTTGTCTCTGGTTCAGGAGTGGCTTGACACGAGGAATGCAACATTTGCAGCCCATGTCCTGGATTCGTCTGTGCGTGGTGGCTCTTGATGCACTGACTCCAGCCTCAGTCCACTCCTTGTGAAGCTCCCCCAAATTCTTGAATGGATTTTGCTTGACAATCCTCTCAAGGCTGCAGTTAGCCCTGTTGCTTGTGCACCTTTTCCTACCACACTTTTTCCTTCCACTCAACTTTCTATGAATATGCTTGGATACAGCACTCTGTGAACAACCAGCTTCTTTAGCAATGACCTTTTGTGGTTTACCCTCCTTCTGGAGGGTGTCAATGACTGTCTTCTGGACATCTGTCAAGTCAGCAGTCTTCCCCATGATTGTGTAGCCTACTGAACCAGACTGAGAGACAATTTAAAGGCTCAGGAAACCTTTGCAGGTGTTTTGAGTTAATTAGCTGATTAGCGTGTGACACCATGAGTTTCCAATATTGAACTTTTTCACAATATTCTAATTTTCTGAGACACTGAATTTGGGTTTTCATTAGCTGTAAGCCATAATCATCAAAATTACAAGAAATAAAGGCTTGAAATATTTCACTCTATGTGTAATGAATCTATATAATATATGAGTTTCACTTTCTGAAATGAGTGACAAAAAATATTGAACTTTTTTACAATATTCAAATTTTTTGAGCTGCACCTGTATGTAAATATCCTCAACAGTGCCAGAGTATCACACAAATGATTGTCATTTTCGTATTTTAATTAGGCTTTACTTAAAATAACACTAAGGTGCCCTATATACATGTGTCAATTGCTGCTGGCAATCGTTAAATATCATTCCCCAACAAGTGCCAATCTGTGCATTTAATTTGAAAGTATACATTTAACCCTCATATTATGTTCCAAGTGAATTTGACCCGATTCAAAATGTTTTCAATGTTTGACGTGTCTTAAAAACCAGTTAACCTTATTTTTTCATCTTGACACTATATGATTCTTCCTAATTTCTTGTGATTAAATAGTAAACACACAATAAACATAATGCTATATTTTCAAAAGTCCTGTACCAACTTTGTATACAAACTTCACAAACTTTCACTTACCTCACGCTCTAAAATTAGATTTTTAATATTTAGAGAGTCAATTGGGAGACACAGAAAGTGTCAATATTTTTCTATTACAATAGTTGTGTGTCAGTTTAAACTTTTGGGGTCAAATTTATCCCAGCCATAAAGACATCATAAAATGCAAACATAATATTAGGATTAATATGTGCTGTAATATGTTATATTTTTGTCTCACTGTCACTTTTACTTGGTTTGCTCTGATTATTTTGTGAAGTAGCTGTAGTGGTTCGTGGCTGTTTGTTTGCTTTTCTTTTGTGGCTCTCGTCCTGCCTTCACGATTGTGAATCAATCAGATTTTTTCCACGTTCCGTTTCGTGGTTTGCCAGCCTCGTTATTGTTTTCACCTGGGCTTCTACATGCGGGTTACTTAAGTTTCTCACTTCCGCTTCTCCGGTGCGTGATTGTCTTACGACATTGCATTCGAGCCTGGTATAGCCAGGTACATAGCGACCTTCTGATATTAACTTGTTTATTTTCAGGAGGGACTTGCTATTAGCTCTTAATCGGGTATAGGATTTATTTTCCTCCCTGTAGCGTTCTGCGTTTATTAGTACATTGCTGTTCTCTCGGAGACAGTTTTTTCTGTGTACTTTTGTTTTGGTTTTCACTCCTTCGGCTCTGAGGTAAGGTAGCCGAGGATGTTCTTTTGTTTACCAAGTTTCCCGTTTGTTCATTATTTGTGTTCGGGAGATTTAGTTGTTATTTACTAGTTTTCTAGTTCCCCCGGTTTTTGTGGGTTTATTTTCGTTTTGGCTGTTTAGCCTTAAGGAATTACGTTCCTGTTTTTTCTTTCTTCCTCTATTATTTTCTCTCCCTTTATTATTTTTCCTCACGGTTGTGAGTTGACTTGTTCTGATCTCCCACCTTTGCGTGTGAATCTCCAAACCATCAATAAACCCATTACAGTAGCCTAATGTTTTCATGTTGATTGGACATGTTTCAATCATAGATTAAATGTATAAGCTTTGTGATACATTTAGCTTTCACATTATAAGTGAGTCAAACCACGCAGTTTCAATGAGGGTGGCGGGCCTATTATTCAAAACCAGTTTATTTTTGGTGTACACGTTCATCAACCACCCATATGAAAGAAAATGAAGTTTGAGCCTTGAATTCTTAATAGTTTATGAAATATAAAGTTTCAATTAAGGTCCAGAATGACCATATTTTATTGACATCCAGTCAAGCCGGAAAGTCTGCCCACCCCTTATCTTCTCCACGTTTTATTACATTACAGACATATTCTACAATAGATTGAGTACATTTTTGGTCTCAAAATTCTACACAAAATAGCCCATAATGACAAAGTGAAAACATGTTTTTTAGAAATTTTTGCAAATGTATTAAAAATCGAAAACTTTCATTTACATAAGTATTCATACCCTTTGCTTTAACATATTTTTAAAGTATCATATTTCATATTTGGTCGCATATCCTTTGCATGCTGTTACTTCCTGAAGTCTGTGACCCATCAACATCAAAAGACTCTCGATATCTTATTTCCAGGTACTGTTACAAGCGATACTATAAGCGCTCTGCATTTGAATGGATCTCTATGGGAATTGGGGGGTGAGACTAGATTCAGCTGTAAATTACACTGGTACAGTATGGAACACATGGCTGGCTAAATGGCTGTAAATCATTGACGAAAGTCAATAAAAACAGCCAAGGGACAATACAGGGAAAAGGTGGAGTCATGTTACAGTGGCTCCAACACCAGGCACATGTGGAGAGGGCTAAGGACCATCTCTGACTACAAGGGAAAGGGCTGCAGCGTGGGGGAGGTGCCTGCTTCTCTTCCACACCAAGTCGGAGTTTCTGCTAGAACAGGACAACTGTCCACTTCAAATATATTGGGCAGACGTGTGTAAATCCTTTAAAATGGTAAACGCACACAAAGTTCCTGGACCGGATAATATCCCGGGCTGTGCTCTCAAAGCATGTACCTACGAACTGGCAGACGTCTTCACAGACATCTTCAACCTTTCCCTGCTCCAGTCTGTAGTCCCCACATGTTTCAAGAAAACTACCATCATCCCAGTCCCAAAGAAACCAAACATGAGTTGCCTAAATGACTACCGCTTAATAGCACTCACTTCCATTATCATGAAGTGCTTTGAGTGGACAGTCAAAGCTCACATTACATCCTCCCTGCCCACCACACTAGACCCATTCCAGATTGCCTACAGGCCAAACAGGTCCACAGACGATGCGATAGCATTCGCACTGCACACTGCCCTCTCTCATCTGGACCAAAGGAACACCTACATGCGGATGCTGTTCATCGACTACAGCTCAGCTTTTAACACCATAGTGCCGTCCAAACTCGTCATGAAGCTCCGAGTCCTGCGCATCAGTTCCTCCCTGTGCAGCTGGATCTTGGACTTCCTGACGGGCAGACCACAGGCGGTGCGGATCAGCAATGTCACCTCCTCCACACTGACACTCAGCACTGGTGCCCTCCAGGGATGTGTGCTCAGCCCCCTGCTGTACTCCCTGTTCACCCACGGCCACACACAGCTCCAACACTGTCATCAAGTTTGCTGACAACACCATCATCATCTGCTGCATCACAGACGGCGACGAGTCGGCCTACATAGCAGAGGTGAGAGCCCTGACATTGTGGTGTCAGGACAACAACCTTTTGCTCAATGTCAGCAAGACCAAGGAGCTGATCATGGACTACAGGAAGCTGCAGGGAGGGGGGCACACCCCCATCCACATCGAGGGAACAGCTGTAGAAAGGGTCAGCTGCTTCAGATTCCTGGGGATAAACATCAGCAAGGATCTGAGCTGGCCACACCACACAGGTGTGGTCATGAAGGCATTGAAACAGCGGTTCTTCTTCCTCCGGCGGCTGAGGAGGTTCGGCATGGATTCCAGGAAACTCACCAACATTACAGGTGTACCATCGAGAGTATCCTGACTGGCAGCATCACGGCCTGGTACGGCAGCTGCACCGCAAAACTCTGCAGAAGGTGGTCAGATCAGCACAGCGCATCACCAGGACTGAGCTGCCAGCCATTCAGGACCTCTATAGCCAGCGCTGTAAGAGGAAGGCACAACGGATCATATCGGACCCCAGCCATCCTAGCCACAGATTGTTCACGCTTCCACCATCTGGCAGGCGGTACAGGAGCATCCGGACCCGAACTAACAGGTTCAGAGACAGTTTTTACCCGCAAGCCATCAGGCTACTGAATTGCTGACACTAACACTTGCGCACACACCATACACACATACTACAGTAACACAATGGCATACACATACCACAATGACTGACCCTTACTCCACACAATTGGCCATTTTAAGTAATTTATATAATTATTGCATACCTGTTTGTTTTACCAGTTAGTATTACATTGCAGTGTTTGTCTTGAAAACAATATGTCTCTTACCATTCAGTATGACATTGCTTTGTTGTGACCTATGACAAGTTGGCTATCAATATCAATGTACTGTAGTCTTTTAATATATTTTATTTATTTTAGGTAAATACTTTAATACAACACTTCTTTGCAATTTTATAATTACTATTTAAATACTGTTTATTTGTATCACTTCCTATGCCTTTATTTTATTTACTATGTAAAGTTGAGTTGGCTCTGAGATTAAGAATTTCATTACTGGTAATGATGTTTGCATTGTTATCAAGTATGTGACAATAAACTTGAAAATTGAGATAGCATTTACTCTATAAATAATAGATATCAATCAGATTGTTTTGACTGATTGCTAAAGTAACCACTACAAACATATGAATAGCAAAAAAGTAAGCAAAGCTTGTATAGAAACCATTATATAAATGTTTTGTGGTATATCGTCAATGTTAAAAATCACGTGGGCATATTTGTTCAGCCTCATAACTTTCACATTTTACAGATGTCTCTATACATTTAATGTGTAGAATTAGTCATTACCCTTATGAAATTCCTTCATGGTTAATTAAAGATATATATGTATATGGGACCTTGACCTTCAAAAATCTATAGCAGATCTTGAAACAGCACCAGAAGGCTGAGACCAACCTTTTGGAATTTGAACATGGGGAAGTTAGTATGAGCTTCCTCTGAAGCTGGCAAGGTCAGCAAAGTCAAAGCCAGGTGAAGTGAAGGCTATTTTCAAGGTCATTGCTACCTGGGGCCCTATCTTACACCTGACGCTAAGCGTCGCTAACCCTAACGCAAGTGTCTTTTTATTTCACACCCGGCGCAGGGTTCATTATAGCGCCTAGCGCTCACGTCGCTTAAATACCAAGTGATATTGCACCCATAGCAAGTGAACTGGGCGTGCTGGTCTTAACCCTTTCGCGCGTACCATCACAAATATGTGATCATTCCAGACATGGCCCAAACGCGTACCATCACAAATATGTGATTAGAACGTTTCACTGGAACGCACCGTTGAGAATGAGGTCACAATGGTTTACTGCCGGCTAAACAGACACGTCACAGAGGTGTGTATATTATGGAAAATAAACCATCAATTTGCGATTTCAGAAGCTGAAATGAACGATAAATGACATTGCTGTGCATCGAATATCTTCGTTACATCAACACTGAGCAAGCTAAGCAGTTTGGTGGTTTTTAACCTCACAAGCTAACAATTTCATCCTAATGTAAACGTGCAAACATGATTCCAGTGCGGTACCTAGTCGTTTATTGTTGTACTGAAATGCAAATGTTACTATGTCAACGTTAGTTGTTATCCGAATAGTCATCTAGTTTAATTTGCAGTGTACGCATATGGGTTACTACGTAGCTAGCTGTATTATACCGACGATCTCGCTTACATCGTCTATTTACGAATGACGCAACAATAAACCTGTGGGCTAACCCTAGGACTAAACACACTGTTCCACAAAAACATTGTACCAAATAAACATCTTTACAACATTTACATTTATTTGTTTATGCAGACGTTCACACTTTCACAGAAGTAATGTAAGCAGCAAATACCCCCTAGCCTATAACGTTGATTTAGCTACAGTTTGCTAACGTCAGTGCTAACCAAGCTGTCAAAATGAGCTAACTACGGGCTGACAGAAAATATAATATACACAATCTTATAGCGATTACACTTTACAATGTTTTACATCACGGGTAAACTCATCCGTGATCAAAATAATTGACGAAATACTCGAAAAACGCATTTTCAAAAATAATCCGGCAGTAGGCTAATATTGGTATGCGGTGCTGCCATCTTGTTCTTCCGCTTCCGCATTCAACCGAAGGCTAGTTCTGTGACGTAGCAGTCGAATTCTAGAACAGCTGTAGCACACAGAAAAAAACTTACGCTTTTGGGCTGTTGAAAATATTTTGGAACTTACGTGTGAAAGGGTTAAGATGAGGTGTGGCCAGGATATTCGTATTGTTATCTTGAGCCAGCAGAAAGGGCTTGCGCTAAAACCACCACAAACCTGGTCTTAAGTCATGTCGCAGTTGTTTACATGTTATTTTAACGGTGCATATAAAAAAATCCCAACGCCCCAGTGCAGTGATGGGGACACTGTGCTGTAGGAGATGCCGTCTTTCGGATGAGACGTTAAACCGAGGTCCTGACTCACTGTGGTCATTAAAGATCCCATGACACTTCTCGTAAAGAGTAGGGGTTTCCCCGGTGTCCTGGCCAAATTCCCAACCTGGCTCTTTCAATCTGCCACCTAATCATCCCCCAGTTTAATTGGCAAAAAAAATCATTCTCTCCCTCTCCACCTCAGCTGATGTGTGGTGAGCATTCTGGCGCAAAAATGGCTGCCGTTGCATCACCCAGGTGGGTGCTACACATTGGTGGTGGTAGAGACGAGTTTCCCCCTCATCAAAAATGTGAAGCGTCTTTGGGTACTTAGAAAAGCGCTATATAAAACCTATCAATTATTATTATTATTATATAAGTGCGTCGGCATGTGCACAACGAGTGTACACCCTCCTGTCTGTTACACACAGGGGCGTGCACAAGCATGACTAAAAATATCAAGATTACAATGTGAAATATTATTATTGTGTAGGCTATATAAAAAAAATGCATATTAATAAAAGGGTCCATAGGTCAAAAACCACATAACTGTCCCTCAGTGAAGGGGAATGCTGCATTAAATTGCTTTCAGCCCACTAGTCCATCAACATCCAGGCGATGTGCGATGGTACGTGTAGGGTTACATGTATAGACTATTCGCAATTATCCTCGATCAAGCTAATTGTCATTTTCGCCTAATGCGTGAATTGTAGGGGTGGGACGATTCAATCCCATAACGATTCGATTCGATTACGATTATTTAGGCAAAGGTTTGATGCATCATAATATCTTACGTTTGACCACGATTCGATTCGATAAGATTCGGTTCGATTAATTTTGATACTTTAAAAAAATGTAATAGGTATGCTAATGTGATTTGATACCGATACATTCAGCAGTAATTAAATACTCAATTAGAACCTTACGCCAAGTTCACAGCATTATGTTTATTGTTAAGGCATGCCATACATTTTGCAGCTGTCTGCAGCAAATAATGCAGCAATAAACAGGACTAACAGTGTATTTTCTAAAGTTGCCCTATTTAGGTTATTGTTTTTCAAACAGTGTCAGACATGGTACTCTAATACGTTTCCTTTATTTACAAAATGAAAATGGCAAAATGTATAACAATTACTAAACTGGGCCAAGAAAAATGAAATAGCCTATAGGTTAGTGTCATGCATAGTACTTTCCTAAATCTTAGTACGATCTAGAACTTCGGTGGAGCAAGATGCCCATCCATCCGTAGTTAAAGCTACTCTCGTAGCATTTTGCAAGGACAGTCAAACAGTTTTCTTCACCTCTTCATACAGAGCAGGTATACATTTTTCACTAAAATGTTTTCTGCATGGTATGGTGTATCTAGGTTCCACGACATTCATTTTGTGAATCGGACAGTTAACGTAGTAATAATTAATTGAACGTAAGACATTGGAAATAGTCTTACTATTTTTGTTTTTTGTCTCGGAACGTCTACTTGATTTTGAATAGAAAATGGTTTAAATTTAAATATCAGAAAGCACTTTACAATTAACTGTCTGGACACGGTATGTGTATAAAAACTAATAAAAACAATTATACAAAAAAATAGAACTGTTTGGCCATTTCTCCAGGAAACTCAGGGGAAGTGTCAATGACTCCCGAGTTTAGCTTGCTAACCAGCTTGCTAACGCGCTTGCTGTCCTTCACGTCAATTGTGTATCGTCGGCTCAAATGGTTTATCATGTTTGTGGTGTTGCCTGTGTATCTGATTTCTACTTGGCAGGTTTTGTCAAGTACACCCTCCTTCTTTCTAAACCCGAAATGCTTCCATACCACAAATTTTCTGTTCGGAACATCGTAAATTCTGTAAGTTTCTGTCTCTTTTGTCGCACTCAGCGAGCACGCAGCTAGCCATTTCGCTCAGATTTGTCCGTCTCATTGTCGCTTGATTCCCGCCTGTCCCTACTTTCAACTCACGCTTACGTGGGGGTTGGAGCAGAAACATGGATTGAAGCTGGTCAAAACCGTTTTAAAAGCAGTCGTGTCTCAGAAATATATATTTTAAATAATTTTTGAATAAATGAATACATGTGCACATTCATTTAAAATGCGATATTAATCGATGCTTATCGATTCGAATCTTACAGATCGATGCAGTTGTATTTACACATTCGGATCGATGCATCGGTGCATTGTCCCACCCCTAGTGAATTGTCATTCAATGGAAAACTCATGCACTGCAATAGACGGACATTTGAGTTCTGAAAATGCACTTCAGATGTCATTAAAATACAGCTGTCTTCATCTTCGCCTATGGCCTGTAAGTAAATAGAATGATTTTGACTGAAAAAAGTTCAAACCCTTGTCCAGTGAATATTGCATTTATTGTTTTTCAAATAGCCTAGGCTACAGTCCCCGGGATTCGCTGTACGTAAGGTTTGATAGCCTACGGATTAAAAAAAACTGAGATTAATTAAAATTTCACCATGTTAACTGAATTTTAACCTTATTCTTCGTCCTTCATATTTTTTAATTACAGTGACCAGGTTTCCATACTCTTATTAAAACCCAGCTGATTTCACCTGTTATTCCATAACTGAACAGAATGATAAAATAAAAAAAACTAAGAGTCTAATTAGAAACGAAAACAAATTTGCTTTAACTTCATGCAGGAGTAGGTCTGTTTCACCTGCTGTAAATCATGGAAAGTGGATTTGGTTTAAAGCATTACGCTACCAGTAAAACAGGTTGGTCACATTTCCATAAGCAGGACATTATAAGACAAGGGACAATATGCGGGAACCTATGGGTTCCCAACCTGACAGCTTTAGTGTATTCACCGTCATCAAAAATACGGTATTTATGTTATTAATCAATATTACAATGCACATAATGAACTTCGAATGAAACTTTAACTTCGAGAACAGCCTCATGGAATTGATGTTTGACAGTGCTTCATTGTATAATCAAACAAAATTCGTAAAACAAGCAGGCTAATTTGGCGTTGTCTAAAGTGAGATTGAAGCCATATTCTGGTAGCTTATTCTCAGCTGTTCAAGGTGCTTTTAATGAAATGTAACCGAATATAGCCTATTTTCTAAAATAACAGCACTGTTGGGAATTACCGGGAACCCGTGCCGGTGTTAAACCCTAATGCTAAAGATTATTATTGTGTATATCAAAACGCTTCATAATGGTTAGTCCGAATAATATTGATCATACTATTTATTCATATAGCCTATTCCTTGCTCGCACTACACACGCACAAGCATGTCTGTTTCGCCATCATGGCTTTTAAAGGGAATGGGATATGACATATTGATTGGTTTATTGCATATTACGCCCAAGACACATGCCCTTAATGCACTTTATGCCATACGTTTAGACCAAGCGCTAAGATTGCCCCTAGTGTCCAATATATGCACTAGTACATCGCACTATTATCTTAATTAAATATTGCCATTGGTCACCAGAGGTCACTGTTTTAGTCACTATGACGAGGAATGGAAATTCTGCACAACCCGGTCCTCCCAAGACTGTGAGTAGCCCTCCATTGGCTCTGTTTACACCTCTTGACTGAACTAAAAACTTGACCTGAGTGATAAGTATGTCCCTCTCATCCAATGAGATCATTTATAGCCATTATTTCTGGGTATTAAGGTGACCCACCAAAACCTAATTTGTACAACTTTAAAGTCACATCTCAGTTATGAAATTCAATAAAGAAGACAATGAGAAATTGTGATTCAATGTATGGTTAACGTGAAGCATGCTGCTGCACACTCATCATACCCAGTTATAAAAAGATTTGAGGGACATTTATTAGTCATTCTTCTTCATTGAATCTGATGACTGAGATCTGAACTAGTGTTAAACAGGTTCAACGGGCCATTGCGTCTTTAAAAATAATTCTGAAGTCAATTGCCACCTAGTGTTCAATATGTGTAGTACATCATACTGGCCTAATGTAGGAGTTGAACAATTAATTTCACTATGAAGGAATTGCATAAGGATGACGGCTTTCTGTACACATTAGCTACATGTCACAATGCTTAAATTGTGAAAGTTTCAAGATTACACTAATCTGCCCACATGTAAATTTTTATCCTTGAAGACAAACTATGAAATGATTTTTTTGATGCCCTGTATAGATGGCAGCATTCATATTTAGATAAATATGTATTCTATGATTTTATGAGTTATACCTCCAAAAATACAAATTTTATTTCTTTTATTTCCTGACTCTCACATAAAGGGTTCCAATCCCCATAATGGCAGCCATTTTATGGCCTATTTGGACCCCTCTATCTCTACAACTATACAGAATCTCATGAGCTTAAAGTTGAGCTTTATTTGGATGGACAAGGATTGTGTGAAAATAATAAACATTATTTTAAGCATGCAAAATCAGAAAATCCTCATTGAAATAGCTTGGTCTGGCCCAAGTGTATTCTGAAAAATATATACAATACAACATAATATCCCTCTTGTGATGCGATAATGTCTTCACATATGTTACATTTTCTATTTTACTGTAAACGCAGGTGTAATTAATTTGTCTGAACAAACAAGCAGACTCAGACACGATTAAGACAGGCAATGGACAGCCTTATGGAGACAGCAGTAGTTATTTGCATATCATTTAACCCCTTTGCGCAGTTGGCAAATTTGGTAAATTCTCATCTATTTAGGGGGTGCTCTGTTTAAGGCTTTACTCCAGGGGCCACATGTATAAAACGCTGAGTAAAGAAATGCGTAAAAGAACGCTAAGGGTAAAAGTCGGAAATCTGCTTTAAAAAAAGTTTGCTTTTTCTACCTCTGCCTTTCGATCACTATGTCATCATATCACACTGGCGCCAAACATTGCGTACATATGTCCAGCATGTGCAGAGGTACGCAGATTCTCACAGCACGTGCTATTTTATACTTAATTTCTGTGTGGAAACTCCCTTACGTGGCTTTCCGAGGGAATTTTTCCGCTCAGCACTGTTTATACATGTGGCCCCTGATTTATTGATTTTCTCAAAGTGACAATGACTGCTGCGTTTCTGTTGTTAAATAATGTTATTTTTACAAGGCTACTATATACCTAACTTGCAAATGCCAAGTTTTGAAGTTACCTCCACTTATTACATTACATTACAGTTATTTGGCAGACACTTTTATCCAAAGCAACGTACAATAAGTGCATATTGAAGGTCATTGACACAACTACAAAGCAAATCCAATGAACCACAACTTTCTCACAACATAGGAGCTATCCCTAGTAATGAACATAGAATACAGTCGGCTATACCTTCTAAGCTATAAAATAGCAAAAAACCAAATAGAAAATAAAAAAACATATCATCTACCGACATACAAACCAATAGTAGCTACTTCTACCATGTATACAACCGTTTAAATCACAGTCATTCTACGCTATATCTTACTCCTAAGTGGTGGTAACCCAAATACAAGTGTCTTTGCTAGCTGGCGTATTGCTATCTTGAGGCAGCAAAAAGTGTTTGCGCTAAAACCACCACTAACCTGATCTTAAGTCATGTCGCAGTTGTTTTAACGGCGCTATATAGTGCGTCTACATAGGCATGTGCATAATGCGTGTACACAGGGTTCAAATTGTAAAATGTTAACAAGGGGGGCGCTGTTTGTCGACGGGTTGGGGAGTCTTAAAGTAAAATGTGTAAGCGATTGCTATACATTTGCCGCAGGCAGGCACACACAATCCAATTTTGCCATTCCTTTCCATTTATTATAAAGTGCTTTAATCCATATAACAATACTCATTCTTTAGGACGAGGTAAAACACATTACCGCGCGTAAGAATATTACTGACGTTTTTGTTTCCCATATCATTTTGTGTGTTTGTTACTTGGAAACGCAACCTTCAATGCTTAATTTTGCCGTATGTAGCCTATATTCAATATGTCACGTTTAGACGATAATCCTAATTATATTCATACAGTTGAATGCATCCGACAAAAAATAAATAATAAAAATGATTGGCTCTGTCACAACAAATTTGATCCAGGCTGCAAAATTGATCTGGGTGACGTATTCACGTTCTGAAACAGCTGTTAAAACCCTTTGTGACATACTTGACGTTCTAAAACAGCGTCTGTTGCTATAACGACGCTGCCTGCTCGCTATGAGCTCTGTGGAGATGAAGATTCTAAGATGACCTAATCATTCCTCTGGTCAAGAAATTTTATCTTGGCTGCAAAAATGATCCGGGTGACATAATTAACGTTCTAAAACAGCTTACCGAAACTGCCTGCTAACGTTAGTTAGGTTCTCTGGAGATAAAGATTCTAAGACGACTTAGCTAACGTCAAACATTCCTCCGTGTTTACTAAAACTGGATCGTTTCAGTAAATAACGGCCACACATTTCGACTATATCCATGACAGAATAGATATCTATCGTCATGAATACGAATGAAATGTTTTTAACCAAGTTAAATATGCGAATTTATGCAGGGAAATATACAAAAAGGCAGAGATAAATGTAATTAACAACAAAAAGAGGGCCATCTCTGCAGTGTTTTGGGCTGGAAACTAACTGTAAAAGTGGAATAATCACCCCGAAGTGAAGCGCAACGCTACCTAACTTTCTGATCACATATACGATGCTTTCCACACAGGATTTCAGCCACATGCGCCGAGGCTCGGCTGGCAAAGTGCTTACCGTATGTGTCTGTATGGTGCTCGTAACGTAGCATCATACACCTGGATTAGGAGTAGTTTACGCAGAGGTGGGTACAGTACTCGGAAACTTTACTCAAGTGCAAGTATTGTTACTTTAAAAAAATCAACTCATGTAGAAGTAAAAGTAGCCCTCCTAAAAATGTAAGAACAAACATGTATCTGGTCAGAAAACTACTCAAGTGCAAGTTGCTTTGTATTTGGAATAATTTACCTGGCAAATTAAACATGTGGTAGCCTATATGTGTTTCATTGAAAAACAACAGTGGACTATGACAGTGTTCAAAGGGGCTGCATACAACCTTTTTTTAACTGCAGGAAAGCAAGTATTGCACAAATACGTATGGACCGGAGAGAGACGATGCAACAGAACTGGAAAATGGCATGGAGCAAAAAGTATATTTTCCTTCAATGTTTACTTGGGTAAAAGTTAAAAGCATTGTCTATAGAAAATAAGTACAAATTTCTCAAGTCTATTCTCAAGTAAATTTAATGCAGTACTTGTAACACATTACTAGCCACCTCTGGGTATATGCGTGCATTCTTAAGTCAATCACATGTTTTTAAGTCTAAGTGAACTATACTGTGGTCAGCAGCTGTATTAACTTGAAGACAGTATGTCAGGATTGCTGACCTAAATATTCTGAAACAAAGCACAATTTTTTTGTAGTGGAGAGATCGAATGTTTAAATTCCATTTTATTTGGTCCAGTTACATATTCCAAGACGGCAGAAACAAAGCAAAAAGGTCTCATTTACAAAATTTGCACAAAAGTCTATCATAAGCCAAGACATTCACAATAAGAAATTGAATAAAGTCTGTGGTAGAACAACAGTTTAGCCAGTAATCTACACAACAGCACATTAGAGGATACATAAGGTTTATCTCTTGTGTCAGATCTAACAAAGAAGTGCAGAGCAGTGATGCATTGGTATCCACGCAGCACTCCGTTTCATTCACCCACCACCAACCATGATGCCTTCATTTTCCTATTGAACTTGGGACAATAAGGCAGGAGAAACAACCCTTCAAGTGATCCATCCATATCTACTGCATATCTGGCAGCAGAGTGATGGTTTGAGGCTTGTTTGATACGTCAGACCCGTAACAATTTAGCCAACCATGGGTTACAAACTGTTCCAGTGTAATTTACAGCAAAATCTACTCCCACCCCCCAATTCCCATAGATATCCATTCAAATGCAGAGCTGTTATAGTATCGCTTGTAAGAGTACCTGAAAATAAGATATCAAGAGTAATTTGATATATTTTTATACCAAGTCATAATAACATTACCTGTTTACCTGTGGAATGTGTTTTTTGAACTTCTCATTCCAAACTTTTTTTTTGCCCCTGTCCCAATTCGGAATTAACGTATATTTACAAAAATCTAAAACATTAAATATCTTATCTGTGTACGGTTTTTATTAAATATATATTAAAAAAATAATTTACAAATCACTGCTTTTATGTGCATTTTACATACTGTCCCAACTTTTTTGGAATTGGGGTTTGTATGATTTTGGTTTCCATTGGAACATTAATAAACTACAATATTTTTCACATCTTGGCATATTAAATCATCTCAATAATTATATTGTTTATTTTTTTAAAGTACTTTTGGTGCACTGCCAGTCAGTGGTGCCAGTAATTCTGGAGTGTACTGTATTAATTTCCTATACTTATCTATTTATATTTGGTCAATTGTTAAAAAATAATACATGTAACATTTATGTTTTAACAGATTATTTAAAAAATAAAAAAAAAAACAAGGCTAAAATAACAAAACAGGGAGGTGCAGTCTTGCTGTATGGGTGCCATCAATCTGTAAAGAAGTCATCGGGAGATAGATAGATAGATAGATAGTTCATGGACATGTGTCATGATCTGCTCCAAATATGTGAATAAACACAGGCAGAAGTATTGGGGTTCATTTAGCTGTTTTACACAGTAGATTAAATTTCAAAACTGTTTTATAATATGAATTCATTAACAACAGTGATAATTTTATGAAGACGTTAAAGGGAAATATGATAAGATACAGTGCCCTCCATAATGTTTGGGACAAATACTCCACAATTTTAGATTCCTAAAATCTTAAAACATCTAATATTAATTTATCATTGCACAACACCGTTGCGAACGTTATAATGTCCTCTACTGGGTAAAATAGTTGTCAATCAAACCAGAATGAACTAACTGCGTAACAACTCCACCCTGGTGGGTTTTATGCATTACATTTCAGATGGTGTATTAGCGTTATAAAGGGGTGTGTATTTCAGACTGTCTGCTGTTTCCACTCACAGGGCTCTATCTTGACGATCTTATCGCTTGGTCTGAAACGCATGGCGCAACTGCATTTAGGGCATGTCCAAGTCCACTTTTGCTCGTTAGACGGCATGTTATTTGAGCGTTAAGTACGGCGCAAGGTGCAAATGAGCTGAACTTAGCCTCTTCATTAATTATAGGTGTGTCTTGGGCGTAACATGCAATAAACCAATCAAAATGTCATATACCATAACCTTTAAAAAGCTACCTGCATTTGCACGTTGGTGGATTGCTAATATGATGGCGGACAGTAAGACACTGAAAACAGCGATTTACAGCTGGCGAAACAGACATGCTCATGCGTGTGTAGTGCGAGCAAGGAATAGGCTATATGAATAAATAGTATGATCAATATTATTCGGACTAACCATTATGACGTGTTTTGATATACACAATAATAATCTTTCACATTAGGGTTTAACACTTTCACGGGTTCCCAGTAATTCCCGACCAAACTAGTTCCCAGAAATATAATAACGTAAAAAAATTACATTAGTTTACATCAGTGCTGTTATTTTACAAAATATATGCGGTTTAATTTAGTTATAACACCTGCAACAGCTGAGCATAAACTACCAAAACTTGGCTTCCCTCTCAGCTTGAAAATCAAATTAACCTGCTTGTTTAATGAATTTAGTTTGATTATGCAATGAATAATATGTAGTAATATGATAGACGGCCTCTGCTACTAAGACATTGTTTGATAACGTAGGCTACTACATTATGCATATTTCAGGTGTTCCTGTGGATATTGCAGTCTCCTTCATGTGGCCAAATTCGAGCCATTTTCTGCGTAGCCATGTGTTTGTGGGGAAACTAAATGGGGTGTGCACTTTCGTCCCAGTTTGTTCACACTGACAGTTGCTATTGTGAGCAACCTGTTACCCAAAGCTAGCTGTCACTCACATTGATGTTGAGGACAAGTGTAAAATCGAGCAATGTAATTGCAGGGAATACTTTGTTCTACGCCTGACAGTGCAGGTACACGTCATCAAAATATCACACAGCCGTTTCACAGAAAGAAGCTAGGAAAATTTTTAGCATAATACTCCAACATAATAACAACATTTGTTTTTGGTCTACATCATTTCCTTGAAGTAATTAAACTACAGCTAACCATTTAATCACTTAAAATAGGTACATTTTAATGGGCACCAGTGTACAAACCGATCTACCTACCACACCTCTGCCTTTATACTTGAAAGATTTAATTTGTGAGTAATTTCAACAAGAACCTTCAGATGAAGATGAGGGCTGAATTTGTATTTAGTCTCTCCAAACATCAGCAAAATAAGTTTTCATAACCATGATTTTTATACATTTTTAGATTCACTTGGGTTAGTGATAAACTGTTAGGAAACAATGCTTAAGGGCTCTACTTCAGTGAAAAGTTTTTCTACTTTAATATTTTTTTCTTATTTACTTTTTATATTTTACCTTTCCATCATTCTCCAAGTTAATGGTGGTCTCCATCTGGGGCTCCACCTCAAGATCTCTGGAGTCACAATATGGTTATTTGTTTCTTGTGAGGTTCTGTGAAGATATTTAGATATTAGTTAATGTACAAACGTATTGTCTTGTGTAAGAAGCATAAACAATTAAGCACATAAAAAGCTGCATATGAAATACAATAACAAAATGGTAGCCTCCAGGAGTATGAGATACACATAGTATACAATCAATATACTGCAATTCAACATTGACATTTCCTTGCTGACCTCCAATTTACATGATTTTGTTCAACTGATAAAATAACTGGTAACATTTACACCTGCATAATTAACACTGCACATTTCTTTAAATATTTCTTAATGTATGGCATAGATACTAACAGCAGTCCCTTAGAATTCTCAAAAATGGAAAAAGTCGATCTTAAAGGAACTGTAAATTTAAATCCATAATTTGCTTCAGACTACATCCTATGGGGTTGTTATGGTATGCATTAAGCATCAGCAACAGTATGAGATTTCAATCTTGATCTATATCCATCTATTCCGATGTGGGGATTAAATGGGTGGCATTCAAATTATTACTGGGCTCAGTCTTATTGGGCACAGCTCCTTCATGACGCCATGAAGGACCTGACGTATTGGCCAATACATGTTTTAATGTCATTGCACATCTCCCATAGTTAGAGGCAAATAAATCTCTGTCCTGCTAAAACAGCCTCTTTGAGTCTGAGCAAAACTGTCGTTTTGTCATAGAGAATCTTTGTCTGCGTTATCAATAGTTATCAACCTTATCAACCTTAGGGCCCTGTCACACTATAGCGTTTCGTACTAACGTATGCCAGCGTATTAAAAATATCACTCATACGCTGATATACACTGATATACGCTGACATACGCTAGGGGTACGTTAGGCATAGGTTGTATACGTTTCAAGCACGGTCGCATTCGGTGGCATACGCTGGCATACGGCGAGGCACCAAAAGTTTTTTAAGCATGCTCAAAAATTTTGTGCGTGTTCGGACGTATGGTTTATACGCTAAACATACGCTAGGCATACGCTGAATACGCTAGAATTAAGCTAGAGGTACGTTACTCATAGGTCGAGTACGCTGGTCATACGCTGACATGAAGGTGTACCGTACAGCTAGCGTATTGATAGCGCATTGATAGCGCATGAGTAACGTACTTCTAACGTATGTCTGACGTATCTGCAACGTATATAGACATCTTGGCGTATGCCTGACGATTGAAAGAAGCAGAGGAACCTCCTGAAGCACTGGGCCAAGGTGCAGTTCCATGGCAAGACAGGATGATTTAGAACAATTGTATAGTTTAAAGTCAAGTGTAAAATGCAGTTTATTATTCTATGGGTCAGGGGTACTTATAAATTACACATCATTTGATGTATTATAAAAGTATGAAAAACACCAGAAGTAAGTTTAAAAAACGTTTATTCATATGATCAACTGATCATTAATAATGCCACATGATAATAATGGTAATAATGGTACATAGTAGGGATGCAAATATTAAGGAATTTCCTTAATCGATAGTTGTTAACCTTAACAAAAAATCGTCGATTAATTGATAACATAAAAGCTAAATATAGCTTATGATAGACAGAATACAAAATGCATGTTATATTCCTCAATCAAAGATTTATTGTAACATTTGAGAAACAGGCATTATTGTAGCATAACAAAAATAGAATAGGAAGGCGTGTATAGGCTACTTTAACAGAAAAGAAATTGCGCTCGGTCTCATCTGTAGCAAGCAAAACCGTTGCTCCGCTAGGCACTTGCAGCATGAACATAATCGCTCTTGAAATTGAAAGGCGACAGTTAAACTAGTAGACCTAGCATAGAACAGTCAACTTAAAACATAGGCTATTATGTTTTGAATAGGCTCCTCATATGCATACTAGATAGACCTACTTATTTTTATTCAAGAACATTTAAGCATATCTACGTGGTCTGGAGTGAGTCGTGTGCGCAGCCTGTTTATTAGCTCTCGAAATCCCTCACCGTCAACGGTGCTTATTGCCATCATGTCCTTTTCAACCATGTTGCATACCCTCTGAGTAATAGCCTACAGTCATTAAAGAGTCAATACTTCTTTCCTGGTTGTGGTGGTGTGTTGCGTTCCCCATCCTGAGAACCGAGAATGAGGAAAGGCCGATGGTTATATTGGCACTTTGTCACGTGATAGCGGTACGCTGGACATGCGCAGTTCATACTCTACTCATACGCTAGCCATACGTACATTACGCTAGCCATACGCTGGCGATACGCTACTCATAGGTTCAATACGGTAAGTATCCGAAAAATTCTTTATTTTCAACGGCTTTTTGCGCGTATGAAAATTATTTCATGAATTTACATCCGCAACTCATACGTTTCACTCATACGCAATAGTGTGACAGGGCCCTTATGCCCCTCCCAGTCTCTCTCCTTCTTTAACCCGCTATTTAATCTCTCCCACCTTCTCTATCCTTTTGTGGTGGTGCTACCTAGCTGTCTAGCTGGCAAGGCTATTTTAGCCCTAGAGCTAATTTAAGAGTTATAAGTTAGTTGTCATTATCGCCTCTGTTTGCATTGCAAGCATGCCAAATATACCCCATGTATGTGCCCTCCTTGGATGGAGTGAAGACTAAGCGCGTCCATGTGAAAAAATCTACGATTATTTAATGTGGATGCTCTATTAATGCCCATGATTTTGGAATGAGATGTTGGATGAGGAGGTGTCCATAGACTTTTGGCCATGTAGTGTATATTCCAAAATAATTTCAGCACAGAAATGTTGCAGAGATAAGATAATTTATAGAAACATCACTTGAGTGAGTAAACTGCTTTTCCAGGGTTTCCAGGAGGATTTACCAAAAAGTGTCCCACTATACCTTAGTTCCCCCTAACAACGTATCATAAAACTGTGTTTCGGATAGAGATGGCATATCATATTGATATGTACAATTTTCAAAGCAGTCAGTCTACTGTACAATTTATTTTGCACTCTGATCAAGAATATCATCTCTCTTGCTCTGGCATTCTCCTCAATCTCCATTGTAGGTACCGTATCGATAATCTGGGGAAAATACACTGCTCAAAAAAATTAAGGGAACACTTAATCAACACAGTATAACACCAAGTCAATTAAACTTCTGGGATATTGATCTGTCCAGTTAGGAAGCGTAAACGATTGTGAATAAATTTCACCTGCTTTGGTGCAAATGAAACTGACAACAGATGGACAGGAGAGGCAACAGCAAGACAACCCCCAAAAAGTAAATGGTTTTGCAGGTGGTGGCCACAGACTACTTATCTCTCCTTATCCTTCCTGACTGATTTTTCTCTAGTTTCGCATTTTGCTAGTGCCCTTGTCACTACTGGTAGCATGAGGCGGTACCTGCAGCCCATTCAGGTTGCACAGGTAGTCCAGCTCCTCCAGGATGGCACATCCATACGTGCCGCCGCAAGAAGGTTTGCTGTGTCTCCCAGCACAGTCTCAAGAGTGTGGAGGAGATACCGGGAGATGGGCCATTACACGAGGAGAGGGCCGTAGAAGGGCAACAACCCAGCGGCAGGACCGGTATATGCTCCTTTTGCGAGGAGGAACAGGAGGAGCACTGCCAGAGCCCTGAAAAATGACCTCCAGCGGGCTACTCGTGTGCATGTTTCTGACCAAAAAAAGACTGGGAAGTTCAAAAAACACCTGTTTGGAACATTCCACAGGTAAACAGGTGATGCTATCATGATGGGGTATAAAAGGACATCAAAAGACTCTTGATATCTTATTTTCAAGTACTCAGGTATGGATGGATCACTTTAAGGGTTGTTTCTCATGACTAATTTTCCTATTGAACTCTATGGAAAAATAAGTCAGGAGAAAAAACCCTTCAAGTGATCCATCCATATCTTCTGCATATCTGGCAGCAGAGGGATGGTTTGAGGCTCATTTGATACCTCAGACCCTTGATGACTTACACCCATTTAGCCAACTATGGGTTCCATACTATTCCCATGTAATTTACAGCTTAATCTAGTCCCACCCCCTAATTCCCGTACAGATCCATTCAAATGCAGAGAGTTTATAGCATCGCTTGTAAGAGTACCTGAAAATAAGATATCAAGAGTCTTTTGATATTGTTTTATACCCAGTCATGAAATCATCACCTGTTTTCCTGTGGAATGTTCCAAACAAGTGTTTTTTGAACTCCCCAGTCTTTTTTTGCCCCAGTCCCAACTTTTGAACTTCCAAGCACCCACAGAAGACCAATTAAATCTGCTAAACAGGGGTCTGTCATTTGTACGCACAGTAAATATCCGCAGAAAACAAAAAGAAACCCTCAAAGGACAAGTCCAGGAGTTCCACAGGAGACTGAAACTGGCAGCTTTCTTTGAGGGAGCGGAAACCAGGGAACAGACACCTTTCACACCAAAATCCAACTGGAAACCCAGACTGGAAGAAATCCCAAAAGAGATCGCACAAATTATTAATGAGGACAACACACTGATTAAGGCACTGAACCCGCAAACACACAAAGACCAAAACAACCTCAGCAGAGGTGAAAGCCAAGCAGAATCTTGGAGCATACCATATGAGGTCCCGGCAGGGAGGCCTATTATTTCAGACTGCAACAGCGAATCTTATAGGAAAGCTGAATACTTCAATTTTTTTCTCAATCCACTGTCCACAAAACACAAAAGCTACATCAAATACACATATGATTTCATAAACAAAATAAAAACCACCAAAATACCTGAAGAAACCATCCTGTTCACCATAGACATAGATAGTCTATACACCAACATAAACACAGCAGCGGGATTAACAGCGGTAAAAACATGGATGGAAAAGTACCCGGACAACAATCGACTGGATACGATCCTCCTGCAATTACTGGAGATAAGCCTCACCAAGAATGACTTTGAATTCAATAAAGAATTCTTCTTACAGACCAGCGGCACAGCTATGGGCAAAAAAGACAGTTTTTGAAAAATTGTACTTCTGCTGTCCCAAACTACCCACTAATTATTTTAGGTATTTAGATGACATTTGGGGAACATGGACACATAGCTCAGAAGATTTCAAACACTTTATAGGGATCCTCAACACACACCACACATCTATCACAATTAAACACACCACAAACTATGAACATATAGATTTTTTGGACACTACCACATACAAGGGACCCTCATTTTCCCAAAACACACACATTAGACACTAAAGTCTTTTTTAAAGACACAGACACACATTCACTCTTACACAAGGACAGTCTCCACCCAAAACATACATTCAGAGGTTTGATTAAATCCCAATTATGGTTCAACAGAATCTGCACACAAACTACAAAAACCAAATTCCAGATCGTTCCTCAGACACATTCGGAAAACCTTCTTGGATACAAAACAACAGGACACTAGAAAAATCATTCCGCCTATCACCACCTACTCGACATTAAGCCAAATAGCGAACAGAAAAATTAAACAGAACCTGGCCAGGATTCTGCAAGACACAGACCTGCTCCAAGAATACAAAATAATTTCGGCCTACAAAAGAAACAAAAACCTTAAAAATCATCTGGTAAGTAGTAAACTACCGGAAATCAACATTTTACCCACACAAGGCCCAATATTTTACAAATAGGCCGCTACAGTGAAAAACAACACTACAAACACAACATACCTTATTAAACAAACACTAACAGCTAACACATATAACTGCATATATGTCATAAAGTGCACACACTGTGACATAAAATATGTAGGAGAAACAGGAAATACAATTAAGACCAGACTGGCACAACACATAAACATCGAACAAAAAGTTCGGAAATTTGTGTTTGGTAGATTATTTCTCTGTTGTAACAATGCTTCTTGGCAATACATTTTATACCATTGGAAAGCCTGTTTATTTCCCTTTTAAATGGTGCCCCATTTGTAAGGAACATGCATTTGTGGGATGAGCAGCACAGCTGAGTATGTGGGTTGCGCCCATGTAAAATTTGCCAAATCTTCTCTGCCAATGCCAAACAGCTTATTCTGCTGTTGCTAGTGACTCTTGTTTGGTGTTGTTTGGTGGATTGGATGATTGAAGTCTATCAGTAACAAGGAAGAAACAAGACATATTAGCAATTTTACAATTTATTAATTTAACAAACAGTCAGGAGCCTCAGTAGCGTGTGGAAGAACCATACACAGCCACAACAGCCTGGCACCTCCTCCTCATGCTGGTCACCAGCGTGGTCACACACTGCTGTGGGATGGCATTCCACTCCTCAACCAGGATTTGTCGCAAGTCAGCCAACGTGGTTGTGTTGGTCACTCTAGCATGAACAGCACGCCCAAGCTGATCCCACAAGTGTTCAATTGGGTTGAGGTCAAGACTGTTGGCAGGCCATTCCATTCTCTCTACTCCCAAATTCTGGAGGTAGTCTCTGATAAACCCCGCTCTGTGGGGGCGAGCGTTGTCATCTTGGAGGATGGAGTTCGGTCCCAGACTGTGGAGATATGGGATTGCCACTGGTTGCAGAATCTCATCTCGATATCTCTCTGCATTGAGATTGCCTCCAATGATGACAAGCCTCGTTTTTCCAGTGATGGAGATGCCGCCCCACACCATCACACTGCCTCCACCAAAAAGTGTTACTCTATCGGTGTAGCAATCAGCATAGCGTTCTCCCAGTCTTCTCCACACTTTGACCCTACGAGTCAACTTCCGTAGGCAGAATTTGGACTCATCGCTGAACATAACGTTCCTCCACATGTTCAGGTTCCAGTGCAGGTGTAAGCTGTTTGGCATTGGCAGAGAAGATTTGGCAAATTTTCATGGGCGCAACCCACATACTCAGCTGTGCTGCTCATCCCACAAATGCATGTTCCTTACAAATGGGGCACCATTTAAAAGGGAAATAAACAGGCTTTCCAACGTTATAAAATGTATTGCCAAGAAGCATTGTTACAACAGAGAAATAATCTACCAAACACAAATATCCGAACTTTTTGTTCGATGTTTATATAACATAAAAAATCAAAGTTTGAAAATAAAGTTAATCTTATGTGTAAATGCCAAATGAGTATATCTCAAAATGTCCCATGTCGCAAATTGCCCCCCGGGGGCTTCTTCCCCAGGTAGGGGGGCATCTTCCCCGCGATCTAAAAGCGATCTATACGACATATAACGTTAGCAAGCATGTCCTTCTTCCAAGAACTAGCTGCCGAATAAAGTAATTTTATCAGTAATGGCAGCCTAGCTACTACCATTGGCAATCAGAAAGTCCATTTGTGTTGAAACCTTTGACCTACCTGTCCAGTAGGATATGGGAGCTCCACGTCTGTCTTTAAATCAATTAGTTCCCGAAAATCTCACCACCTTCTGAAATGAGCATCTATGTTTACTCCAGTTTTATCCAATTCCCTTTTATTTTTCTTTCTGTGAAATGTCTAGCTGGTGAATCAATCTCTAATCTGGTGTAATAAAGTCACCCTTGTGGAGTTTTGCATTGAGTTCTGTCTCAGAGTCTTGCGTTTGGGTCCAGTCCTGTACACTGCCATAACAAGAACAGTTATTTCTATGATTGCTACCAACTAAGCATTCCCCAATATTATTATTTTTAAAAGTTGCATACTGTTAAGCCAAAACACAGGGCTAAGTTACATTAAATAATTTAGGAAAGATTGGGTAGCATTGCTTTGGAAGAGATGCATTATATGAGGCTTGGACTCTATGATTCATTTTTTGTTATTCAATACTAACACTTTAATTTCCTGCTGCCTCATACCTCATGTGCCTATAATCATGCCCTTACAACAAAAGCATTAAATTGAGATGTATCTTCTAAAATAAGTGTATACAGAGGGAGATATTAATAACATTAAACAAATAAAAAATAAAGTTAACATGTTAAACTACTTACAAAAAAATCCTCAAAACGCAGCTTTAACCTCGTCGCGCAGATGCCAGATTTGGTCCATTCTCACCTATTTATGGGTGTTCTATTTAAGGCTTTATAACTCCAGGGGCTACATGTATAAACAGCCCTGAGCAGAAAAATGCCCTCAGAAAGTTGCGTAAGCGAGTTTCCATGCAGAAATTCAGATGTATAAAATAAGAGAACCTGCGTACCTCTACACACGCTGGACACCATACGTACGCAATGTTTGGAGTCAGTGTGATATGGACACACACCGTGACTGAAAGGCAGAGGGAGAAAATGCAAAACAAAACAAGCAGATTTCTGACTTTCTCTCTGAGCATTTTTTTACGCATTATTTTACTCAGAGTTTTATACATGTGGCCCCAGGTTTGAGCATCACAGAAACTTGGAATATGGCTTAAATGAAACATGACAGTTGTAGGTACATATGTGAAACAGGTGAAACTATACATGTCTTTGATCATAGACTTTGTGTCCACAAGTGTGTAAAATCTGAGGGTGATATGCAGAACTACTAAACATCTATGATGAAAAATATAGGCAGTGTACCCTGTTGTCCATTAGTATCTCCAAATCTATCCAAATGGCTAAATTGTGCACTGCTGTAAATAAATAAAGTAATGATATATTTAACAAAACCACTGTTTTGGCTCATAAAACTCACCTTTGCATCAATTGGGGGATCAATTTGCATCAAGTGGGAATTACTATCTTTTCATCAGTATAGGGGGATCTATGGGTCCAATACCCTATGCAAAACCCTACATGTCATAAAATTAATAAAATATTTTATGTCCATTATAAAGCATATCCATTTGCCCATTCTGATGAAGATGAAAACACTGATATCACACCTAAATATGTAATAATTCACTCTTGTACCTCAATAACATCACTTTACATTAATCTAGCACACATCAGTGCACGGTAAATTGGAATGAGTATTTTTCATGCCCTAAGTGACAAGTATATACGCCATAGCCTATATTATGTACGATGAATTTAAAATAAAATAGTATTCTACCATTAGCAAAAGGCTGCCAAATGAAAATCGGTAGGCTACATCAACATAAAGTGAACGCTTGCGATACAGTATGTGAAATGCACTCAAAATGCGAAAATAACAATAGGCCGGCCTATCAATAATTTTGGGCAAGACAGTGCTCGAGTGGAAAAACTAACGTACATACAGTGCCATTTAGCCAACCATGTGTTCTATACTGTTCCAGTGTAATTTACAGCTAAATCTAGTCCCACCCCCAATTCCCATAGAGATCCATTCAAATGCAGAGACGTTATAGTATCGCTTGTAAGAGTACCAGAAAATAAGATATCAAGAGTCATTTGATGTTTGGTCACAGAAATCAGGAAGCCTAGGCATACAAAGGATATTTAAAAAAATACTTTATTCTATATATAAATGCTGGGGTGCCAATAATTGTGGCTCACGTTGTTTTGTTAAAAATGATTATTTCTTGATGAGGGGTTTTTCTCTATTTCTTATTGATGAGGCTATTTATTGATTTTTTTTTCTCATAATAAATTTACTTCAATTAAAGGTTGGATTGTTCTCAGGGCACTGTATGTAGCCATTGAGACCAACCACATATTAGAACCAGTACTACTTACATATCAGGAAGGGAAAACTCCTGTCTGGGAATACATTTTCTGTAGAGCTTCTGTAATATTAGACTGTTAAAACGAAAACTGCCATTACGCTGGGCTGTAATTTATTGTTCAAAACATCCATTAAGACATTGTAGACACCATTGCTAAGGGTATAATTTCCGATATTGGATAAAAAAATCGTCAATGAAACCAGAATGAACTGGAATGCATTAGACAGGTTTGCAGAGCGTGGGGAGTTTCACGTGTCGATGTTCCAGGTAGTGTAATAGCTTTATAAAGGGCTGTGTATTTCTCAAACGGATTGTCCCAGACAATAAATTATGAATTAATTTTGAAAGGGTATGCGTAAAACCAATGGTAGGATTGGATATTTATTTCATATTTAGCAGATATTGATAGTAGATTGACGTGGTATAATTACACAAGCATTTCACATGTTTATTTAGCATTTGAGTGAGCAGGTTTTTTTCCCGGCTTTTTTGGCATACGATCAGGCTATTGTTGGTTTTATCTTGTTGCTATGACGGAATAGGATTTTTTGGTGATAAAAAATATATTGACGCTATTGTCCACTGTGCCACGCATGGGTAGGTATAGTTGTAGGTGAGAGTGTGGGGGGTTGCTTGTTAAATGGACTTGCTACGGGTGTAAGGGAGTTGGGGCCGAGGACCAGATGCGACCAAGAGGGATTCAATAAGTTATTCCACGGACCGTGGAATAACCAATAAGAGGGTAAATGCAAAAGAAAAAGGAGAATACTCCCGGTGTGTAAGCCAACGAAAATCAACCCAGAGAATAATGGGCGAACAGTCAAACAGACTGAGAATGACAAAATTACGAAGAAAAAATAACAACCCAGATATAAGGGCGAATGCTCACAGACCAGAGCAGTAGAAAAACCCAAGGAACGTAGTACTTCTAGCTCGAAAGCGAATGCAGCAAGCCAAAAAAAAAGGGGTGACTGAAACAAAAGGCAAACAAGGGAATGAAGGAGAGGAAGGCACATTTTTTTTGTCTCAAAATTCTACACAAAATAGCCCATAATGACAAAGTGAAAACAGGTTTAGACATTTGTGCTAATTTATTAAAAATCAAAATGTAAAATATCATATGTACACAAGTGTGCACACCCTTTGATATGACACCCAAAAGTGAGCTGAGGTGCATTTTGTTTCCACTGATACTGCTTGAGATGTTTCTACAACTTAATTGGAGTCCACCTGTGATAAATTCAATTGATTGGACATGATTGGGGATTGCCAACACCTGCCTATATAAGGTCCCACAGTTGACAGTGCATGTCAGAGCAAACTCCAAGCTATGGGGTCAAAGGAATTATCTGCAGACCTCAGAAACAAGATTGTGTCAAGGCATAGATCTGGAGAAGGGTACGGAAAAATCTCTGCAGCTTTTTACAGGTCCCAAAGATCACAGTGGCCACCATCATTCGTAAATGGAAGAAGTTTGGAACCACCAAGAATCTTCCTAGACCTGGCCGCCCAGCCGAACTGAGCAGTCAGGGAAGACGGGCCTTGGCGAGGGAGGTGAGCAGGAACCCGAGGATCACTCTGACAGAGCTCCAGCGTATCCTTGTGGAGATGGGAGAACCTTTCAGAAGATCAAACATCCAGGCAGCACTCCACCAATCAGGACTTTATGGTAGAGTGGCCAGACGGAAGCTCCTACTTTGTAAAAGGCACATCACAGCCTGCAAATTAGTCGTTGTCTCTTTATCGCTCAACTTCCACAATCTTGCATAATATATCGACAGGAAGTCGTAGGCTACATCTTGTAAAGTGAGTGGGAAAATATTATACATTAGGCTATATATAGCCTATATTATAATACATTTCTAATTATTATTAGGCTATTTTCTAAATTAAGTGTGTGTGTGGGTCGGGGGCAGTAGAAAACTGTAATGAAGGAAACGTAAATATGAACAAAATTTTAAAAAAGATATGTAGATACAGTATATACGTGTTATTTATGGCATCTGTCAATGGGCAGATGTTACAGTCCTCTGCCAGACATTTGGTGACTAGTATGTGCATTATTAGATTTAGTAGGCTAGTGTAATCCTGCCATTCGTGGTCGTAAAGTGCCCCCCTCTCACACATACATGTGCGCACACACACACGAAAAAAGAACGAAGTGTCGTTCTTTTGAGCGGCTCTCGGAAACGAATGGCGCAATAAGATCCGGTTCTCTTAAAAGAGCTGTAATTCCCATCACTGTTAGGGTTTCTGTGTGAAGGGGTTAAAATTAATTTTTCATGGAGAAATTTTTTTTAGGTGTGTGTGGATGAGTAGATGTGCACATGCATTTCCACTGAACATGTAGTCAATGTTGTGTAGTATCTCTCTTTTTGAAAATTCAAATAAACTATTTAATAAAAACAGAAAATAATCAAGGCTTTATTCCCACCCATGTTTGGAGCAACCCTGTGTTCTAACCACATAATTATTAAGTATATAATTTACTGTTATATAATTATATACAGTGTGGTAGACCGTTGCTATAACCACTAAGCTATGAGCGCTTTCACATTTTTGTGGGGCAGTTAGACAGCCTCTTAAGCATGTAGCGAGTGTACATGAGACTAATTTGGCAATGTTCTCATTGGCAAATCAGATGGTGTTATCCAACAGGGAGAATTATTCTTTGCATGGAGCATTTATGATGATGAAATCGGTAGAAAAAAGAAGAAGAAGAAGTAGAAAAATTGCTTTACTGTGTGGATATGTGAAGCTGTACCTGAATTCTGTGTGGTTATATGAGATCAGAACATAAAAAAGTTCATGTTTTTAGGGGCTGCAGGTCTATGGTCATTGTGGTTATTTCTGTTGGAAACCATGGAAAGTGGCAAACTCTCTGTGATGTATAGGTAAGGGGCATGCCCCACCAAGCCGTAACTTAGCATACCTGCCATCCCAATGTATCACTTACTGGTAGTGGAAAAACTAAATCCCATTGCTATAAAGGTCAATATTTTTGAGGGGGGGGGGGGGCGGGGGGGGGTGAGGGGGTGTTTTTTATGTACCTGGTCAGCACGTCAATTTGCCAGCAGATAAAATAAGTGCACTGTTTTCTCAACTTTTGGGCAGTAATGGAGTGAGATACAGGGAGGGAATACCTACACCCCTTTTAGAAGTGGGACTGGGGCTTGAGAAAGACCTGAATCAGGGTAAATATTATTAAAACGAATTCCACACTAGCCACAGGTATCAGCAAATCTTTCTCTGTTGAGTAGAAGCTTCTACTCAGACTGTAAAATATGGGAAATAAATATGGAAATTAAGTTCTGGTCAAATGGCATCCAAGCATAAAAATTAAGCAATAAAGACACCAAGCACAAAATTACGTGAAAAAAATCTGCTTTTCTGCAGTAAGATACAATGCCTTAAAGTATTCACCATTTCACCAATGCAATAAAATTAACACATTTATAATGCAATGTATTATATTTTTCAATATATTGTTTTTAATCGATTCCTTTGTAGTTTTTGGTATTTGCTTTGGGTCATTTCCCAGTTGGAACTTGAATCTTCACTCTACATAGATCTCTTATGGACTGAAACTGGTTCTCCTCAAGGATTTACCTGTAATTGGCTTCATTCATCTTGCCCATGATGGCAAAAAGCTTTCCAGTTCTTCCTGCAAAAAAGAAACACTATAATGTCATGCTGCCACCACCATGCTTGACAGTAAGGATGGTGTTACATCTGTCATGAGCTGTGTTTGGTTTGTGCCAAACATAACGCTTTTCTTTCAGGCCAGAGAGCTTAACTTTAGTATCATCAGACCCCAACATCTCCTTCCAGAAGGTCTCAGGTTCTGTCACATGGCTTCTGGTAAACACCAGGTGTGACTTAATGTTTTCCCTTCTCAGAAGAGGCTTCTATTTAGCCACTCTCCCAAAGAGGCCAAATCTGTGACATACTTTATCTCTGGACTGTTTCTCCCATTTCAGCCAATGAGCTGTGTTACTTTGTCAGTGTTGTAGTTGGCCTCTTAGACACTGACAATTGCATTTCACATCTGGTTGGTAGGCCATTCTGATCTGGGTTGTGCCATATTTTCCCATTTTGTTACAATTGACTTAATGGTGCTCAGTGGTAGATTCAACGCTTTTCCTATCTTTTTATAATCTTATCCAGCTTTTTGCCACCTACAAACTACAACTCAAAGGCCCGTGTAGTTTCTTGGTCTTCATGACAACTACTCACAAAGTCATTGTTATTCTGCATTCATGCAGCTGAGCACAGATGTATTTAAAATCAACATAAGTGGACCCGTTAACATATTTTCGGTGATCTTTCAAGAAAATTGATAATTTATGTTGTTCATACAAAGGGGGTAAATACTTGCCATTTTCAGGCTTTTATTTTTAATATTATTCATTTTGACATATAAACATCGAACAAAAAGTTCGGAAATTTGTGTTTGGTAGATTATTTCTCTGTTGTAACAATGCTTCTTGGCAATACATTTTATAGCGTTGGAAAGCCTGTTTATTTCCCTTTTAAATGGTGCCCCATTTGTAAGGAACATGCATTTGTGGGATGAGCAGCACAGCTGAGTATGTGGGTTGCGCCCATGAAAAATTTGCCAAATCTTCTCTGCCAGTGCCAAAGAGCTTATTCTGCTGTTGCTATTGACTCTTGTTTTGAGCTTCCGGTACCCCCAGGTGCTGACAATCAGGTGCCTTTCAGTACTTAGGAACCGTAGGCTGTCTTCTACAGATTTGCAGTCAAGGTTTGCAGGACGATATGGCACACGGCACACGGCCCAGACAATCCGGAACAGACTGCACGCAGCCAATCTCCGGGCTCATAGGGCTGCCAGGAGGCCTGCCATGACTGCCCTTCACTGTCAGGTCCGTTTGCGCTGGTGTCGGCAACACCTGCACTGGAACCTGAACATGTGGAGGAACGTTATGTTCAGCGATGAGTCCAGATTCTGCCTACGGAAGTTGGATCGTAGGGTCAAAGTGTGGAGAAGACTGGGAGAACGCTATGCTGATTGCTGCACCGATAGAGTAACACCTTTTGGTGGAGGCAGTGTGATGGTGTGGGGCGGCATCTCCATCACTGGAAAAACGAGGCTTGTCATCATTGGAGGCAATCTCAATGCAGAGAGATATCGAGATGAGATTCTGCAACCAGTGGCAATCCCATATCTCCACAGTCTGGGACCGAACTCCATCCTCCAAAATGACAACGCTCGCCCCCACAGAGCGGGGTTTATCAGAGACTACCTCCAGAATTTGGGAGTAGAGAGAATGGAATGGCCTGCCAACAGTCCTGACCTCAACCCAATTGAACACTTGTGGGATCAGCTTGGGCGTGCTGTTCGTGCTAGAGTGACCAACACAACCACGTTGGCTGACTTGCAACAAATCCTGGTTGAGGAGTGGAATGCCATCCCACAGCAGTGTGTGACCACGCTGGTGACCAGCATGAGGAGGAGGTGCCAGGCTGTTGTGGCTGTGTATGGTTCTTCCACACGCTACTGAGGCTCCTGACTGTTTGTTAAATTAATAAATTGTAAAATTGCCAATATGTCTTGTTTCTTCCTTGTTACTGATAGACTTCAATCATCCAATCCACCAAACAACACCAAACAAGAGTCACTAGCAACAGCAGAATAAGCTGTTTGGCATTGGCAGAGAAGATTTGGCAAATTTTACATGGGCGCAACCCACATACTCGGCTGTGCTGCTCATCCCACAAATGGATGTTCCTTACAAATGGGGCACCATTTAAAAGGGAAATAAACAGGCTTTCCAACGGTATAAAATTTATTGCCAAGAAGCATTGTTACAACAGAGAAGTAATCTACCAAACACAAATTTCCGAACTTTTTGTTCGATGTTTATAAGGCAAACATATATTTGATCTATACTGGAGTAGAAAAAATCCAATGAATATTATTTTTTATTTGACTTTTCAACACAGCAAAATGAGAAATAATCAATGGGAGGTGAAAAACCTTCTGAAGGTACTGCATAGTCACTCTGAACTTCCCCATCTCCTGTTGATTAATAGTGCTGCCAAGCACCAGTGAAGCAAATACACAGAGAAAATGCTGAGTGGATTCAAAAATAAAAATCTCAGTTTCTTCCTATTGTAAATGGTAAAAAAAACAAGTAATACCAAGCCTGACACGAAATGTGTACTCACGTTTCCCCACCCTGTGTTACGTGTGTGTGTGCCCATGTGCTTGCGGCTCTGGAGAGAAACCAAGATCTCGCTTTTGACCGTTGTTTGTTCAAGCACCTGGCTGCAGCCGCACTATCTGTTCCATCTCTGGGGTAGTGGCCTTCTGTTTATCCAGGTCGCTGGAGCAACAGCACTAGAGCCTGCCCCCAGCTCGTAGATTGTGCTGAAAGAGGCCGTTCCTGCTCTTCATGCCAGAAAACAAGGAAAGGTGCCTTTAATTTCTATTAAACTCTGCTATAGTATGTTCAGTGATTTTTTAAAGGGACACTAACCCTGTAATAATTTGTATATGTGAGAAGGTTGTAATTCTGAGAAAGCTAAAGTCAGGGCAGAAATTATTTTGTCATTTTTAACAGGAAAATTTTTTTGTTTTCAACAAAATCTCCATTCATTATGTTGCTAATTTGTGGTGGTTTTGCCCGCTAGTGTTAATTGGCATTTCACATCCCAACATTATTGGTTTCTGTCTGAAATGCATTTATTTGCATAAGCATTTACCTTGTTTGCATAGCTAAATTTTTCCATTGCAAGCTTTGATTATAGCATTGTTACCTTAACCGTTGCTTGTTGAGTTTTCGGTAGATTTTTTGACCTTTTGTCTGCAATTTACAAAATGCTTTCAGTTGTTATGGTTGTCAGTTTGAAAAATGTAATCTCTTTTGAGAGACCATGCTTGACAGTAAGGATGGTGTTACATCTGTCATGGGCTGTGTTTGGTTTGTGCCAAACATAACGCTTTTCTTTCAGGCCAGAGAGCTTAACTTTAGTATCATCAGACCCCAACATCTCCTTCCAGAAGGTCTCAGGTTCTGTCACATGGCTTCTGGTAAACACCAGGTGTGACTTAATGTTTTCCCTTCTCAGAAGAGGCTTCCATTTAGCCACTCTCCCAAAGAGGCCAAATCTGTGACATACTTTATCTCTGGACTGTTTCTCCCATTTCAGCCAATGAGCTGTGTTACTTTGTCAGTGTTGTAGTTGGCCTCTTAGACACTGACAATTGCATTTCACATCTGGTTGGTAGGCCATTCTGATCTGGGTTGTGCCATATTTTCCCATTTTGTTACAATTGACTTAATGGTGCTCAGTGGTAGATTCAACGCTTTTCCTATCTTTTTATAATCTTATCCAGCTTTTTGCCACCTACAAACTACAACTCAAAGGCCCGTGCAGTTTCTTGGTCTTCATGACAACTACTCACAAAGTGAGTGATATTTATTCTGCATTCATGCAGCTGAGCACAGATGGATTTAAAATCAACATAAGTCGACCCCGTTAACATATTTCGGTGATCTTTCAAGAACATTGATAATTTATGTTGTTCATACAAAGGAGGTAAATACTTGTCATTTTCAGGCTTTTATTTTTAATATTATTCATTTTGACATATATAAGGCAAACATATATTTGATTTATACTGGAGTAGAAAAAATCCAATGAATATTATTTTTTATTTGACTTTTCAACACAGCAAAATGAGAAATAATCAATGGGAGGTGAAAAACCTTCTGAAGGTACTGCATAGTCACTCTGAACTTCCCCATCTCCTGTTGATTAATAGTGCTGCCAAGCACCAGTGAAGCAAATACACAGAGGAAATGCTGAGTGGATTCAAAAATAAAAATCTCAGTTTCTTCCTATTGTAAATGGTAAAAAAAATAATTAAAAAAAGTTATCCCAAGCCTGACACGAAATGTGTACTCACGTTTCCCCACCCTGTGTTACGTGTGTGTGTGCCCATGTGCTTGCGGCTCTGGAAAGAAACCAAGATCTCACTTTTGACCGTTGTTTTTTCAAGCAACTGGCTGCAGCAGCACTATCTGTTCCATCTCTGGGGTAGTGGCCTTCTGTTTATCCAGGTCGCTGGAGCAACAGCACAAGAGCCTGCCCCCAGCTCGTAGATTGTGCTGAAAGAGGCCGTTCCTGCTCTTCATGCCAGAAAACAAGGAAAGGTGCCTTTAATTTCTATTAAACTCTGCTATAGTATGTTCACTGATTTTTTTAAAGGGACACTAACCCTGTAATAATCTGTATATGTGAGAAGGTTGTAATTCTGAAAAATCTAAAGTCAGGGCAGAAATTATTTTGTCATTTTTAACAGGAAAAGTTTTTAGTTTTTAGTTTTCAACAAAATCTCCATTCATTATGTTGCTAATTTGTGGTGGTTTTGCCCGCTAGTGTTAATTGGCATTTCACATCCAGACATCATTGGTTTCTGTTTGAAATGCATTTATTTGCATAAGCATTTACCTTGTTTGCATAGCAAAATTTTTCCATTGCAAGCTTTGATTGCATCTGTGTTACCTTAACCGTTGCTTGTTGAGTTTTCGGTAGATTTTTTTACCTTTTGTCTGCAATTTACAAAATGCTTTCAGCTGTTATGGTTGTCAGTTTGAAAAATGTAATCTCTTTTGAAAAGTCTTTACGAGTATGCTGGATTATTCTGTTGTAATTAATCATATTTAGTAGCATGATAAAAAAATGTTTACATATTGGGGATTAGTTAGTGGTTAAAGTGACAAAAATGCCTGTTCAGAAAGGAATATGAACTTGTCAGGTAAGCCGTTAGCAATTAGCATACACACACACACACCAAAATGTATGCTTGACAGAAATAGCTGTTTAGTTGCCTGGAGCCACTCTTTTTTGGAAGACAATGGGACTGATCAGATGGACTGCGTAAAAAAATACTTTTATCATCAGATTTCAAGTATTTTATATTGAAAAATGAAGTCCTGGTTTTGCAGTCCTGGGATGTGAAGAGGACACATCTTCTTTTTCCACATTTTTTATCTTCCTTTAAAAAATATTATTTTTTCAATTACCATCCCTGCATCACCTCCTCCATACTCCCTATGTCTGCATCCAAGGAGAGAGAAAAGCCTGCTTTTCTCTGGCACAACTGACCCCCCTCCCCCTCTTCTATCGTCCTCACTGCCACTTTATGCATGAAACACACAAGTAGATTGAAAGCATTCAGTGGCCATTCAGATGGCGAAGAATGGAGATCCTTCGAGCTTTATTAGATATGAAGATCTACAATGAAAATCAATTTCTGGCCTCTTTATGCAGTTTAAATGACAAAGCCTCCACCCATTCAGCAGCCATTGTGTGTAGGAAAGTAATTCGCCAGCACTGGCGAGACAAGAGCATGGCGTACTTTCTGACCTGCGATTGCAGATTCTAATATGATACAGACCTACAGAGATAATGGTAGGCACTTAATATCATCTAAGGAGAAGAAAAAGTTATCTGATATCTTTTTGGGGTTAAACAGCTTCATGGGCAGAATTTTAAGCAGTCTGGGATGGACAGCCATTCCAATTCATTGAACCCCCCCCCCCCCCATCACACCCCCCCCCCCCACACTGCCAACCCCCAATGTTCACAAAAACGTAAGAGTAAAAAAAAAAGTTTCTTCTGGAAAGTGCATAAACGAAAAGATGAATTTTGTGCTGTTGCAGATGTGAAATTAGAATTAGAATTATTTTTTGGCCAGAATTTCATATATAGTATACAGTATGTGTAATTTTATAGTAAAGCTAATGACAATTCTAGATAGACAAATAAATATATTGAAGCCATGTGACACAATCATTTCTCAGTATGTAATTACATGCAGTTGTTGAGGTTCAGTTTTAAAGCAGAATACGCTGAAGACTGTAGAATGGAATCTTGCAGAAAGACCTGCCAGTGCTTATCAGGTGTAGAGGACCAGCTTCTGTCCTTTAATAACATAATTTCATCGGTGAAGAGCAGGTGGTTCCGGAGTTCCACATAGGTAATCTTTTTGAATTTAACAAGAAATTAAAGTGAATACTGAGCTTGTGTTCGTTTTAGGTAAGGCTGGAGTTGGGTTACAGCAGTCAGCCCGATAAGTAGTTAAGACATGCTTTAAAAGTTTAAGACTTTCTTTTTTCACTGGTGAAGATATCAGTGTACAATAAAAATCGTATTACCAAATGTCAGCTCTGGCAAAGAAAAATATGGGTCGGTAACGCTTCCTTTTACAGTCCCCTAAGTACTCAGTATTTACAAGATAAATACATGGTAAAAATAGCTCAATTACCACTGGTAAAAAAATGTAAATACAAAGAAACTAAAGCTGAAATACCAAGAAATACCTATTACCCTTAAATTCTACCTTGTACCTTGTAGTTATCAAAGGCTTGAGTTTAATTGTGTACTTCATATGAATTTAGGCGATACTTTCTCAGAAACACCTCCTCTAGTACCATTCAATGAACTGTCATTATGAAATATTTAGGTTGGTAATAGCCTAACTTGCTTACTGTCCTGTATTCTACAGTTTAGATACTATTATGAATCTAAACTGAATTAACTGCTCTTAGCTCATGGAGATTTTTTTGTCAGAATCACCATTTTATGCTATTCTAGTGTAATGTATAAAATAGACATAGCCTTGTCCTTTCCATGTCTGGGAATATATGATATCTGTAGCTTTGAAGGACTTTGGTCGCATTTCTGGCTCACAATTTTTATACATGTGGATGAATTGAAGCACCGTACCTTATCTCCAAGGGCAGGAAAATAAATATCACATAGTGACTCTTCACCACAGCACTGCAATAGATGTAGCATTTCACATTTAGATTGCTTGTGAATGGCGATTGTTTTATTATAAGGTCCTGGCAGTGAGTCAAGCTGTATTTCAAATGAAACTTTCAAGGTCTCATTCGCATTCATTCATGTTAGACGTAAGTTGAATGAAATTCCAAGTCAGAATAATAAATGAATATAATATAACACCGCCTCTTCATAGCTCCATTCGGAATGCTACATATTGTTTGGTGAGTGGAGTGAATTGGTATAAAGGGATACACTGTAAAGAATGTGGTAAGTACAGTGTAACAAATTTCAGTACTAAAATTGTCTGTAGTTCTGTCTTAGCCACTGGTGAGATTAGCAAGTGTGTCTATGGGAATCAAATTTGTTGGAAGATTCCCAGCTTGTACTGGCTTCTGCCACCTTCATACAAACACATTTGAAGTTCTGATGAAGTGATATCAAACAGATGTTCCCTTTGAATATCTTGGAACATGACGACAGCCTGAAGAATGTCTGTAACAACCACAGCAAACTGCCAAATCTCCCTCTCCACTCTAGGGACCTCTCAGCATTGTTTTCTCTGAAAACAAAAAAAACTTATTAGCTAGCTGTAGCTTTATCAGTCCACGACACTGTACTTCCCCTGACAATACCATTAAGTCTTCTTATTTGTGCATTTATTTATTTATTATTTCATTTCTTTTCACGTCTTTTTCCAAGAACTAAAGAATGACACTAAAAGGATTATGTTGTTTAGGACTGCCAGCAGTAATGGCTGAAAGGCGAAGAGAATGGAGCCGGGATAATGCTTGTGCAACTTGGAAAGAAAGTGCTTGCGTATACACACTTAAGGAGCTTCGCCTTTTGGCTGTTCCTTCACTGATCATCTGCTCTCTTCGCCATGTAAAAACGTAAAAATCCCAATATACATACATGTAGACATCTATAAGAAATCTTGTAGATATATCTTGGGAATCTATCTGCAAACCCCCCCCCCCCCCATTTAATTTGCTATCTGGTTGACATCAATTTGCAGGTTTTCAGCTTGGTACTCTCTCATGTACTGAACAAGAAATGCAAAGCTGCTTAAGGGTTTTGGTCCATCACATGTGGAAAATACAGGCTGTATGCACCATGACAGTCTCACAAATTCAACAGGAGTACTTTGGAGTCTGTTGCTGTTGTCTATCAACATTAGGAACACATAAGTGGTATTGCCAGTAAATCAGGCCGCAAAATCAGAATATATCCACCAGAGACATAGCTACAACGTTGGTTGTATCAAAATCAACTGTTTGAAACATTGTTAGGAAGCAAGAATACACTGGTGAGCTCAGCAATAACAAACCACGGAAGACTACTGTAGAGGATGACCAAAGAATACTTTCAGTTGTGAAGAAAAAACTATTTTCAACTATCAAAACAGATCAACAACACTTTCCAGGATGTTGTCATAGATGTGTCAAAGACTACCATAGAGTGAAGAGAAGACTACACCAGCATAACCTCAGAGGGTTCATTGCAAGTTTTTGATTGATTGATTGATTGATTGATTGAAAAACTGTAGACTCTTGGAACAAAATCTTATGAACAGATGAGACAAGTATTAACCTGTACCAACATGATGGAAAGAGGAAAGTGTGGAGAAAAAAAGGATCTGCTCATGATCCAAAGCAGCCCCGTACCCATCTGTGCAACATGGTGAAGGTAGTGTTATGCTGCCCTACAAAGGCAAATGGCCTTAGAACTGTAGAACTGAGAAAAATTAAGTTTTATTGTTGCCCAGCAAAATGAGTTGTAGGCAGATTATTGGAAATGTGGCAGTTTTTGTTTTTATGAAGTAATTTTATGTACATATTAATCCTGAACTCAAACCTTTGGCCCTTATTCTGAAGTTAAGGTATTTGGTCGTTGTATGGTTTACAAAATAAGGGGTCATGCCAAAGCTAAAGGCTGTAACTTCCATTTTACTTCTCACCTTTTTGTTGATCACAATATAAACAATATAACATCTAGATAAAATCTAGCGATAGATCACAAAACTATCCGTTTAATATAACATGAGAATAAAATTTGTAGGATTTTTAAGAAGGCCCAAGTTTGTATTGACTTGAAACAAAACCTTGCAATATTTTCTTTCCTACCCCTTAACATGGCAAGTCACAACTCAATTCCGATTTTGCATTGTCAATAAGAGGCAAATCATGCCCTACGTTAAATATCAGTAAAATTTTTAAAATTTTCAGATTCAACTTCATTCATTGATAAAAGTTGATGTTGTACGTAGCTTCAGTATTAGTCAAATATGTGACGACCAGGCACAGATGTAGAACCCAAAAAGGCAGACTAAGCCGAAGGAGATTTTATTACACACAGTTGCACGGCACAGAGCGTTAAGCAGTTTGTAGTTGGTTCAATGCAAGGGTGAAAAACACAAGTAGGCAATCCGTAAATGCAAAGTACAAAAATCAGAAAGCAAGGCTCATGATTAAAGTCCAGGCAAGAATATCGGTCAGCGGAGGCACGGTACTGAAAACGGCTGGCAGGCTCGTAATCAGTAGAACAGAGCTCATAACCGGTAGGCAATCAGTGAAGGCAAAGGTACAGATATACGCTAGGCAAACTCGTCGTCAAGAAAACAAAACGGGGTCAGGAATAGACCCGGCAAAAGACGTCATCGTTAACAAATAAGGTTAAACCGTAGAATCAAACAATGGCATCACGCACTAATGCATAAACCAAGGCAACAATATCACAGAGAACACAAGCCAAGACAAGGTTTAAATACACTCACAGACAAGTGCAACAAATTACAGAAAGCGGAAACGAGAATCAGCTGTAGCGAGTATAAGAGTTAACGAGGAAATCAGGAAAGAGGATAGTGATAGCAAAGGCGGAAAGGAGAGACAGCTGTAGTGAATAGAGAAGATGACGTTAGATAATTAGTAGATTAGTAAACCTTAATTATATGAAGTTAGTAAATGAGTAATCATTAGTACTAAAAGAAGGAAATAGCAGGAAATTTCAGAGAACACCGTATTTACTGAAAACACAGGGAAATGTGTGATGGAGTGGGAACACAAACGTTACAAAATATGTACTACATTGTGAAAAAGGTGTCACTATGATACAAATAAAGACAAAAATCTGGCCAATTGGCTACACAGGACTTGACTGATAGGATGTGATTGGATGTATTATTTTGGTGAGTAAAATCCACCAGGAATTTTTTTGTGATTGTTGCGGCCTAAAATGCTTGATTTCGCAGCAGCTTTTCTTAAAAGTTTGTTTGTTGCTATAATTAGTGAAAGTTGCAAATAAAAATAGAGATTTCAAAAATATATATGAAATTCAATAAAAAAATCTTATGTGGCCTAATATAAGTTCAGTGAGAAGGAAACAGTACTGTAAACACAACTGGAAATATTGAGTATATGGAGCTTGTGTTCTGAGTAACCTTAAAAAAAAGGCTCAATCGCTATAACAAAATGTTTTGTTTTATTTGTAAATTGAAATGTGAAACTTATTTTTTTGGACCTGAAAATCAGTTAACGTGGAAGGCTAATTTTGTCTGTGCTCGTGTGATATGTGGAAGTAGCCTATGTGTAAACACAGAGACCCGCAACAGCAGAACCCCAAACGCGCTTTTATTATGAAACCATTTTCTGCTTCATGAGACGTGCTACAACTGAGAAGATATTTTAATAAAAAGTTAACATTTTGTAATTTGCCTATTTGTGTTTGAAATCATTTATTTGTGTTCTTCCAGCCAGGGTTGTAACACAATCGCTTCAATCGCATCCATCTGCAGTCTCGCAGACTGGCCTGACGCGTGCGTGATCAGCCTGAGCCGTGATTACAGGAAGTGCGCAAGTGCACATGCGCTTACAAGAGGTGAAGGTTACTGACTCAAGTATCATTCTTTCTTACTCACTATTCCTCAAAAACCTTGTATAGGGGAGCAATGTGTTTGACAGCAAGCTAGAAGCATGCTTGATTGGCTAAAAAGCCAAAATGGGGCATTTAGATTAAAGCTGCAATTAATTAAAAAGGCAATACAGCATTAACTATGTGGATTAAGACTGGAAAACAAGGGTGCATCAGATGTGTTTAATGGTATTAAATGCAGGCTAATGATCTGTATGACAGATTTACAAGAGGTCCATTGATGACATAACTCAAATTAAACATTTGCTTTATCTTAATGGTTCCTTAATTTCCAGCCCTAGATCAAGATCATTGTAGGTCTCATCCCATAAAGACTGCTCACCAATAATGTAATGTAATAATCACATTCTCTTAATTTTGGCTTTTTTTGTTAAACACCACCATTCGCCTCAAAATATCGATTCAGTGGAGAAATAAGCCTATATATTGTACACATACCAATCAAAACAGTGTAATTACCCTGAATGGGTATACATTTTATGCATAGTTGTATGCTAAGGAAGAAAATTTTGGATCAGCACCATCAGGCCCTGGTTAGAGAGAGAGAGAGAGATAGGCTATTCAGAATTTTTTAAATAAAACCTCCACCTTCAGCAACTCCCAAGCATTCAAGACACGAAGGTCCACTAGGCCCTGACCCCCCTCCTCCACGGGCAGGTACAGGACAGCCGGTCGTAGCCAATGGTTTCCATTCCAGAAAAAAGTATTCAGAGTTGACTGAATCTTATTTAGCAGTGTCGAGGGTGGGTCCAGGCACACCAGCCTATGCCACAGCATGGATGCCACTAGATTGTTAATCACCAATACCCTCCCTCTGTAGGAAATCTGTGGCAACAACCATCTCCATTTAGACAGTCTTGTTTTTGTTAAATCCAGCAGTCCTTCCCAGTTCCTCATTTCATAATCTGGACATCCCAAGAATACTCCCAGCACCTTCAGCCCTACTCTTCCCCACTTTAGAGACCTGGGGAGTACTGGGGGGGCGCTCCCCTCCCACTGCTCTGACAGGTAGGCATCACTCTTGTCCCAGTTTACTTTAGCATTGAAGGCTTTCTGGAACACCTCCAAGCTGTCCTGTAAAGTGTCTACATCCTGCTGATCTTTCACAAATATTCGCGTTTCATTATCCGCCACTAAAATCCATTACAGTGCAAAGAAGCCATCATGGATAAATCAGCGAGGTCTTCCAAGGGAAATCAGCTGGGGGATAAGAACCCTGAGGAGTATGTTAGGGGATTGGAGGCCCAAAAGCAACTACTTACGGGTCAAATATGGCAGCTGAATACCCAGATGAGAGCTCAAGAGTGTTGCCTCAAAGAGTTGACGAGTCTACCTGCCGAGGGTTTCTTGCCCAATGTTAAAAAGTTTTAAAGCCCAGTCGTCGCGGTTTAGTGAACAAGAGTCCGAGGTGGCGTTCGTAATTTCATTACTCATTAGTAGATCCGCGCTTGACTGGGCTACTCCATTAATCAGGGGGAAGTCTCAGATTTAAAATACTACTAAAACACTTATGGACGAAATGGAGGGTTTTCGACCATAACGTTTCGAGTCGGGAGTCGGATAAACGGCTTTATCGCCTTTGCTAGGATAGCGATACTCTGGCCGAATTCGCCATAAGATTTCGAGCACTGGCAGGCGAGACAGCTTCGTCAGAAGCTCCCCTGATGACGTTATTCTCTGAGGCATTAGACCCGTCTGTTCAGGATGCCCTATCCATTCTTCAGCAGTCCGATTTTCTAGATGCATTAGTATCTTCTGCTATTCGGATAGACAATCGACTGCGCGACCGTTTACGCTGTAGAGAACACACAAGAGACCACCGGATAAGGTCTTCGGTTATCCCGGTCACAGAGTCCTCTCTTCCGGTAGTTAAACCCTGTTTATCTAGTACTAAGGAGTCCATACAGGTAGATGGGGCAGTTTGCCCACCTGCTGGAGACACCGCTTCTAAAATGGAGTGATGTTGTTACTGCAGGAGGAAGGGGCATATTCTTAATCAGTGTCCGAAACGTAAGAGAAAAGGGGGGGTCTCACTAGAGGAACCAAGGCTTCTAGCGGGACTTTAGGGTACTGCACCTCGGAAACTATTACCTGTTAGCCTTTTTTGGGGAGATCACTCGCGACAGGTCGAGGCTTTTATCAATTACGGGGCCTTGGAATGTTTTATTGATGCACAGTTAGTTACCGCTCTCGACAGTCGCCCGTTGGGGTCAGGCACCATTAAGGAAGTTACGTCTCTTCTCACCATGTCGACACTTCAACAGAAACACATTGAGCATTCAGCTTCTGTTAGTCGATTCCCCTGCTTATCCTTTGGTGTTGGGTCACACGTGGCTAGTTAAGCACGATCCCCATATTAAGTGGGGAGGGGATAAGTTAGTAATTTGTCAATGGAGTTCCGTGTGCACCGCGCAGGGTCACCTCGCTCCTTCTAGTTTGTCCGGGAAACGTGTTGACATTTCTGATTCTGAGTCTCTGCCCAATCACGGAAAGTCTGTCTCAGGTTCTGAGGCTGGTGACGAGAGTCTTGAGTGGGACTCCCTGGCTGATGGATGTTCTAATTGGAGGGATATTTCTTCTGAGGAGCTATCCGACATTGAGATTCAGTGGTCTCCTCTCCCTGGGTCCCCTACTCAGTGTGACTGGGCTTGCAGGAACCCCTGAATTTCCTTTGCATCTCAATGTCCCAGCTGAATATGCCGAATTAGCGGAGGTTTTTAGTAAACAGAGGGCAACCACCCTTGCTCCCCACTGGCCTTATGATTGCGCCATAGAACTCCATCCAGGTACTACCCCTACTAGAGGGAGTCTATATTCCTTATCGGTTCCTGAGAGTGCGGCTATGAAGGAATATATTGAGGGGGCGTTGGCCAATAGGTTTATAAGGCCATCTACCGATTATCTACTTCGCCTGCTGGTGCAGGTTTCTTTTTTGTTAAAAATTATCCGCTTTCCCTGATGAATTCGGCATTCGAACGTCTCCAGGGGGCCACTCCGCAACGCCTATAATCTGGTGTGCATGTATGAGGGCGATGAATGGAAACCCGCTTTTAACACCCACTACGAGTATCTGGTCATGCCGTTCAGGCTCACTAGCGCCCCCTCAGCTCATATCGGTCATGTTAAACAGGTGTTGAAAGCCCTGTTGGAGGCCAAATTATTTGTGAAAACAGAGAAGTGCTCATTTCACACTAGCACGGTTACTTTTTGGGATTCATAGTTGCAGAGGGCAAGGTCTGTATAGATCTGCTGTACTAAATTGGCCTAATCCCAATTCTGTTAAGCAGGTCCAGCGTTTTCTTGGGTTCGCAAATTTTTATAGCCGTTTTATTCTCAATTTTAGTGCGCTCTCTGGCACTTTATCATAGTCACATTCTTGATGTCAGGATACAAGGATCTACAAATTAAAGAAGATATGCACAAACGTAACAGTTATGTTGTAGTTGCATGGCTTAAGTGACATTTTCTAATTTAAAATTGTTCAGTCAGTAACCTTTGACCATTGACATGTTCTGAAAAGTGCATAAATGGATGTAGGCTGCCATGCACTCATGATCCTCTGATCCCTGCAAGTTTTAAAACATGAAACTCCATAAGGGAACAAGTCCTAATTATATACATAAATACTGATATTAATCTGAAAATTAAGTTTGCCCTGGCACAGGTTTACATTTTCAACTGAACTTCCTCCATTTGTCTCAATTTGACATGCCTAAATCAGTAGTTGTGACAGTTTTTGTTGAATATTCACATATTTCCAGAACAGTTTTTCTTTTTAAATTTTGCTTTTCACTTTCCTGGTTGTCTGTGTCCATGGTCTCTACGAGTGCTTCTCTGTCCATGGTGTCATGTCCTCCCACTTGGAGTGCTTCCTCTGCCCAATGAGTAAATCTTCTGCCATGACTACATTTGAAAGAAGAGGTTAAATTAAGTAACTGTTTTTCAAAAACTGTCATTATTTTTTTAAATGCCATTACTTAACCGTTTTAACCCTCTGAGAGAGACATTTTCCATCAGAAGCAGACACCACCATCTTCTGATCTTGGGAATGTCATCCTAAGAAATAAACAGGTTTCAATTGACAGTAATATTGAAGACTTAGTAATGAATGTTTGCGCGGTAAACAGAAACTTCACTTTGCTGCACGGCAAAACAAAGGCAGAGTAGCCTACGGTAACTCCGCTTGAGCGCTCCAAAGCGCAGTGAAACAAAGCCAGAGAACCGTAAGTGAAGCCCTTTTGCCTTAACTTCGATTGAGCTTTTGAAGTTACGGCAAACACAGCCCACTATTTTATCAAAAAGAACAACACAGTGACACGGGATATTTCTCCACATGATAAAGCAGGTCTTTATTGTTCCGAAAATGTAATGGGTTTATGATCGTTTGGAGATTCAAATGCAAAGGTGGGGAGATCAGAACAAGTCAGCTCACAAACGTGAGGACCACAAATTAGGGGGAGAAAAAGAATAAAGGAAGAAAGAAAAGACAGGAAACTAATTCCTTAAGGCTAACAGCCAAAACGAAAATAAACCCACAAAAACGGGCGTACTAGAAAACTAGTAAATTACAACTAAATCTCCCAAAAACAAATAATGACACAAGAACGGGAAACTTAGTAAACAAAAGAACACCCTCTGATGCTTTAGCTCAGAGCCGGAGAAGTGTAAAACCAAAACAAAAGTAAAAAAGAAAATAGATTAAATAAATCCTATACCCGATTAAGTAGCTAACTAGCAAGTCCCCACTGAACATAAACAATGTTTAATATCAGGAGGTCGCTAGTAACCTGGCTATGCCTGGCTCAAATGCAATGCCGTAAGACAATCAAGCACCAGAGAAGCAGAAGTGAGAAACTTAAGTACCCTGCAGGTAGAAGCACAGGTGAAAACAATAATAAGGACGGCAAACCACAAAACGGAACATGGAAAAAATCCGATTGATTCACAATCGGGAAGGCAGGACAAGAACCGCAAAAGAAAAGCAAACAAACAGCCACGAACCACTACAGAGAATGTAAAAAACTCATTTTTTACCAAAATGCAATTACGCCCCTTTGCCTTTGTACAGCAGTATGGCTTTGGAATGTATGGCTGCCACTGGAACTGGCTCATCACTGGTGATGTGACGGCAGCAGAATTAATTCTGAAGTATACAGAAATATCTTATCTGCTCAGATCCAACCAAATGCCTCGAAACTCATTGGATGGTGCGTCACCTTGCAGCAGGAAAATGACCCCAAATGACCTCCTCCACTACCACTCCTCTACTCCGTGCCCCGGATGGATTTAATGCCTCGAAGCAAACCTCAATATCAGGTACATTGTATACTGTACATGCAAATTCTTGTACTCGAAACGTTCACAGTTTTGCATACTTCCGGGTAAGAGAGGAGAGGTAGTGGGGGAGTGGAGGAAGGGAGGTGGGGAGTGAAGAATATTGGGACGCAGCCCATGTATAAAAAGGGCTGCAATTCCTACACGGATCACCCAATATGGATGTAAATACTAGGGATGTTCCTAACGACTAATTTCCCTGACGTTTAAACGGAAGTTTAAACATAGACTAGTCGACTAGTCTAAAAGTAAGAAAACACTCAGAAAACAGTCAAAATTGAGCACAATTTAATCTATAAGGTTAAACATTGTCCAAAAAAAATATTGCGTATATTATAAGAGCCATTTGAAACCGTTAATCACATTCTTCAATAACCAAATCGTATTTTAAATGCCGCTGAAATGTGTGGCACTTTGCGCCTTGTATTATGAACATTGCACATTATCCTACAAAACATGACAACAACTCACTAAATAAAAGTTTACAAATAACATTTATTGAAAACAATATTCAACGTAACAAAACATTTTTAGGAAACGTGCCTGATTATTACAACGGCATTTTCATTGGGTGAACGCGATTGCATAGCAAATACAGTAAAAAATTATAATCGGTCATCAGAAAAACTACCAATAATAGGCCCACAAAAAAATTACAATTAGGCCTACTGATCGATGCGACATTAGATTAGTTTTATTGGGCTATTCAACAACGCGATAGGCCTACTTACTCTTTCCACCTCTCTGGTTTAACTTGCAGGGCGAACAGGCTAATGCGTTTTGTTTTTTTTCATAGAAACTCGAAATTAGTCATTCCCGGTCCACCTTAAATTTTCGTAACTGGTTTCTTATTTGCGGCTGCTTGTTCACAATTTCACAGGCTGATTCAGAAGAGTTTTAAATGCTTAAATCGTCTTGGGCTGCACATTACACACACATATCAATGCAAAAATACATAGGCTATATACTTTGTATGTACAGGTGCAGCTCAAAAAATTTGAATATCGTGAAAAAGTTCAATATTTTTTGTCACTCATTTCAGAAAGTGAAACTCATATATTATATAGATTCATTACACATAAAGTGAAATATTTCAAGCCTTTATTTCTTGTAATTTTGATGATTATGGCTTACAGCTAATGAAAACCCAAATTCAGTGTCTCAGAAACTTAGAATATTGTGAAAAGGTTCAATATTGGAAACTCATGGTGTCACACTCTAATCAGCTAATTAACTCAAAACACCTGCAAAGGTTTCCTGAGCCTTTAAATGGTCTCACAGTCTGGTTCAGTACGCTACACAATCATGGGGAAGACTGCTGACTTGACAGATGTCCAGTAGACAGTCATTGACACCCTCCACAAGGAGGGTAAGCCACAAAAGGTCATTGCTAAAGAAGCTGGTTGTTCACAGAGTGCTGTATCCAAGCATATTCATAGAAAGTTGAGTGGAAGGAAAAAGTGTGGTAGGAAAAGGTGCACAAGCAACAGGGATAACCGCAGCCTTGAGAGGATTGTCAAGCAAAATCCATTCAAGAATTTGGGGGAGCTTCACAAGGAGTGGACTGAGGCTGGAGTCAGTGCATCAAGAGCCACCACGCACAGACGAATCCAGGACATGGGCTACAAATGTCGCATTCCTCGTGTCAAGCCACTTCTGAACCAGAGACAACGTCAGAAGCGTCTTACCTGGACTAAGGAGAAAAAGAACTGGACTGTTGCTCAGTGGTCCAAAGTCCTCTTTTCAGATGAAAGTAAATTTTGCATTTCATTTGGAAATCAAGGTCCCAGAGTGGAGAAGCACAGAATCCACGTTGCTTGAAGTCCAGTGTGAAGTTCCCACAGTCAGTGATGATTTGGGGTGCCGTGTCCACTGTGTTTTCTGAAGTCCACAGTCAACGCAGCCATGTACCAGGAAATCTTTGAGCACTTCATGCTTCCTTCTGCTGACAAGCTTTATGGAGATGCTGATTTCATTTTCCAGCAGGACTTGGCACCTGCCCACACTGCCAAAAGTACCAAAAGCTGGTTCAATGACCATGGTATTACTGTGCTTGATTGGCCAGCAAACTCGCCTGACCTGAACCCCATAGAGAATCTATGGGGTATTGTCAAGAGGAAGACGAGAGACACCAGACCCAACAATGCAGACGACCTGAAGGCCGCTATCAAAGCAACCTGGGCTTCCATTACACCTCAGCAGTGCCACAGGCTGATTGCCTCCATGCCACGCCGCATTGATGCAGTAATTCATGCAAAAGGAGCCCCAACCAAGTACTGAGTGCATAGAAATGAACATACTTTTCAGAAGGCTGACATTTCTGTTTAAAATATCCTTTTTTATTGATCTTATGTAATATTCAAATTTTCTGAGACACTGAATTTGGGTTTTCATTAGCTGTAAGCCATAATCATCAAAATTACGAGAAATAAAGGCTTGAAATATTTCACTCTATGTGTAATGAATCTATATAATATATGAGTTTCACTTTCTGAAATGAGTGATGGAAAAAAAAAAAAAATTGAACTTTTTCACGATATTCAAATTTTTTGAGCTGCACCTGTATAAAAGTTATTTCTGTCTGGCCCAGTACATGTTTCTTTTTTTTTTTTTTTTTTTTTTTTTTTTTTTTTTAATGCAAAATCATTTTTATTTTGAAGAAGATGTTTCACAATTATTGGGATCCCTGTATTAATCATGAGAGAAAAGACCATGAAGTGTACAAAAAGCCTAGAAGCAGCTAGAGGTAGATAATACCGAGATACTCAAACTGCTGAACAACAATTATAGGCTCTCTCTTAATCAGAATATGAGGTGGGTTTGTGTTATTGTTCTTTTTTTTTTTTTTCAATTCTGTCTTTATTTGGAAAATACAAGTTACAATATTAATACACGTTTGCATACCGTTGAAATTTTTACATAACATTAGATGTTCAATACAATAAAAGTGAAAAAGAAATTTGGAAATAAAGGGCTTAACATAGTAGTAGTAAGAACATTTCAGTATGTTTCATATGATTACAACTTATTTTATTCTTGTTTTCCAATCTTTTTTTTTTTTTTTTTTTTTTTTTTTAAATCTTTTTTAAAAATATATTAACAAAAGGGAACAAGGGATGTACAGTACCAGAGATTTGCATTACTATGTTGGGAGACAATCCAGTGAAAAAATAAGTAAAAACACAATAAGAATCTATTAATTTGTTAACTCCATAAAATTTGGTTGTGATCGTTGTGCATAAGAGACCCATTCTGTCCATAACTTCTTAAATCTGTCCATTTGCAGGCGAAGTGAAAAGGTAACCTTCTCCATAATATATATTTCATTAACTATGTCTGCCCATTCCTCTATTGAGAGGGAATCAGGTAGTAACCAGTGTCTAGTGATAGTTTTCTTACTAGCAGATATCAGAACCCCAAATAGATATTTGTTAAAGTACCCTGGATGAGAATCAACTTTTCCTAAAATAAAAGTACTAAACTGAAAAGGTATTCTTGTATTAAATATGTCTTCTAATGTTTTGTGTATCTCTGACCAAAAATGTCTTATTATTGGGCATTCCCAAAATATATGCCAGTGACTGGCATCTTGGTTCCCACACAGCCTCCAGCACTTAGAATCCCCTCCTGTAAAGTGTGCTTTCTGCTTTGGGGTAATAAAAAATCTAATTAGACACTTCCATCCAAATTCTTTCCATGTATGTGAGTTGGTGTACTTCCATTGAAAGTCACAGTAGCTGTGCCATTCCTCCTTTGAGATCACAAGATTACCTTCCGTTTCCCATTTATTTTTAACATATTCCGTGGAATGAGATTTCTTCATCATGAAGCCCTTATATAGTCTAGAAATAGTACCTCTGTTTAACTCTGATGAATAGGCCCCTAAAAATTCTTTCAACACTGGGTCATCCATATCTAATAGGTAATCTTTAACGGAATGGTCAAAATAATTTCGTAATTGTAAATACCTGTAAAAGTCTTGCTTTTCTAGAGTATATTTTTCTTTCAACGTTTGGAAGTCTTTCAACTGTCCCTTATCTGTTATCGAATAAAAAGTTGTTATTCCTTTGGCTATCCAATTTTTAAATCTAGGGTCTAATTGATTAGGTTTGAAATCGGGGTCATAGGCACACCATCTAATTATTCTTAAATTATCTTGTAATTTATATTCTTCTCTAACAGAGTTCCAGACTTTAAGTTGGAATTTTATCCATGGGTTCTGAACACTGTTTATAAATGTTCTCAAATCCTTATTGCCCAATACTGCCTGAATTGGAGGGTCCTTGAATAGTGACAATTCAATATCTTTCCACCTAGCACAATAATCTGGGTTGCAAAGGTTCATCAATGGCTTAATCTGAGCCGAGTAGGCGTAGTCCTTCAAATGTGGTACAGCCATGCCTCCTTCCCTCTTTGGGAGTTGGAGAGTTTTAAACCTGACTCTGGGTTTTTTCCCTTGCCAAATGAACCTGGAAAGAATTTTATCCCACTCAGAGAATTGCTTTCCAGAGACTTCAACGGGAAGAGCTTGAAACAAAAAGAGGAGTCTTGGGAGAATGTTCATTTTTAAAGATTCAATTCTTTGGGTGAGGCTCATGAAAGGGTTGGAGTTCCATCTCTGTATATCTGATTTTATTTTGGTCAAAAGGGGATCATAATTGATATTTGCCAATGTGGAAGTTTCTTTAGGTAACAGTACACCTAAATATTTCAATGTAGTCTGGTTCCATTTCAAATGGAATTTATCTTTTAGTTGTTTCGGTGGAGTATAGTTTAGTGTCAAAATTTGGGTTTTCTGAATATTTAGTTTATAACCTGCGAATTTGCCATAAGTGTCCAAAAGCTTAATCAGTTCAGGGAATGATTTGGAAGGCTCGGTTAAGTACACCAGAACGTCATCCGCGTATAACGCAGTCTTGTGATGATCCCCGTTTATAGAAATACCTTTAATGCTATCAGTTTGTCTAATCCATTGAGCAAGAGGTTCTATATAAAGCGCGAAAAGTAATGGAGACATTCCACAACCTTGTCTTGTACCTCGTTCTAACTTGATAGTGTCTGACAAGTATCCATTTATTTTAATCCGGGCAGTTGGATTATTGTATAGTGTACTAATTCCTCTCATAAACTCTTCGTGGAACCCAAATCTCTCAAGAACTCTATACAGAAACCTCCAACTCACAGAGTCAAAGGCCTTCTCTGCGTCCAGACTGACCAGTAAGGCTTGCAATTTATTTTCTCGGATATGACTCAGTATATGCAGCGAACGTCTGATACTATCATGGGTTTGTCTCTGGGAGATAAATCCTGTCTGGTCAGTGTGGATAAGCTCGGGAAGGATCTTTTCGACTCTCCTGGACAGAATTGATGTATATAGCTTGTAATCAGTGTTAAGGACCGAAATTGGTCTATACGATCCACAGTCTAGTCTGTCTTTTCCCTCTTTAGGGATAACAGAGATAGTAGCCTGTCTCCATGTTGGTGGTATTTTCCCATCTTTCAGGGCTGTGTTAAATGTCTGGAGAAGAGTTGGCACTAACTCGGACCTGAAGGTCTTGTACCATTCAGTAGAAAAACCATCTGGACCAGGTGACTTATTTGGTTTCAGCCTAGAAATCGCACTATTCAACTCTTCTTTCGTTATTTCCGCTATTAATTTTATATTTTGGTCTTCTGACAAGGTAGGTAAATTAAGGGATTCTAAGAATTGTCCAATTCGCTGTTCATCCTCTAAATGTGGCTGTGTATATAATTGTTTATAATAATTTTGGAAAGTCATTTGTATTTCATTTTGCTTATATAAAAGAGTTTTAGAGTCCGGATTCCTAATTTTGTAGATTGTGTTGTCCACCTGTTGCTTTTGTAGTTTCCTTGCTAGGAGCTTTGAAAATTTTGACCCCGATTCGTAATATTTTTGTTTTGTATAAAGCATATTTTTTTCTATTTCTTGTGCATACAGAATATTTATTTCGTTCCTAATTTCTTTTAATTTTAAAGTAAGACTTAATTTTGGCTCCTTCTTGTGTTTTGTCTCAAGCTCCTTTAATTCTCTGTCCAGTTCTGATAGTCTTAGTTGCTTTTCTTTCTTTTTACATGAGCAGAAAGATATAATTTTCCCCCTTACCACAGCTTTTAATGTATCCCATATGATTTCTGGGCCTACCTCCCCATTGTCGTTTTCCTCGAGAAACATTTTTATGTCCTCTTTCAATTGTGTTTTAAATTGTAAATTGTTCAGAATACTCGAGTTCAATCTCCATAGTGTATTTCTAGGATTATTATTGATTTCCAATGATAACAAAAGGGGTGCGTGATCAGATAAGTCAATATTTCCTATCTCACAAAAATGTATTCTATGGCGATCTCTTTTAAAAATAAAAAAATAGTCAATTCTGGAATAGACCGCATGTGGGTGGGAATAATGGGTGTAGTCTCGATTTGTTGGATAGAAGTCTCTCCAGAGGTCTATCACACCCAATTCTGACATAAGAACCTTAAGCTTCTTGTGTTGGGAAGTTTGAATAGATTCTTTTGAAGAATCTATTTTAGGATTAAGGCGTATATTCCAATCCCCCCCACATATAACAATGCCTGTCGCTTCTGTCATCAGATCTAACATTTTTCTATAAAAAAAAAACATCGCTACCTGGGGGGGCATAAACATTAAGCAGAGTTATCTGGACACCTTCAATCTTTCCCGAAATTAATAAATATCTTCCTTCCTTGTCCTTTATTTCTGAAAGCTGTTCAAATGGAACTCTTTGAGATATTAGAATGGCTACCCCTCTCCTGTGGCCCGATTTGTAGGATGAATAGTATACTTTAGAGAAACCCATTCTTTTCAACTTTTCATGTTCAGTAGAATTAAGGTGCGTTTCCTGTAGTAATACAATTTGTGCATTCTCTTTTTTCATTTTATTCAAGATCTTACTTCTCTTAATCGGATTTAGAACCCCGTTAACGTTAAATGAAATAATTTTAAGATGTTGGTTATTAGCCATGGTCTCTAACATGCGCTACACATACTGTAATTCTCCCTGCACAGTGAACAATACTCAAAACGATATACATCCCTATAACTCTCGTGAACATCGAGAGATGAACATAGCAAGATAAGATCAGTAACAAAACAAATCGAACCTGAATGTCTTTTGCTTCCAATATTGAGGCTCGTTCTAATTGAGCCTTTAAGGGGCTCGAGATGTCAGAGCGCCCATAAAGGGATATCCTGCTCTTTACAAAGAGTAGGGCCCTTTGAGATGGCTGCATAACAGTTACCATCATAACTGAGATTCTTTGTGTCCCGACAACGTTACATAGTCTAATGGTAAGATAGGAGTCGTAGGATTTCAAGTTGAGACCTATTGACTGGTTATGCAATCTAGTAGCCTATAACAAACCAATAATTAAAATAAGGAATAAGCTACGACAGACTTATCTGCATCAGCATCTGTTAGGTTTCCGTCCATCGATCATATATACATCTGTACTTGTCAGAGGATCACCGCCTGGCCCTAAATTCCTGCAGTTTTTCTTTGTATTGTGGGCGGCCGCGAGGAGTCTGCCTCGTCTGTGGCTCCGCTTCAGCTGCACTCAAAGTTCCAATGCGTCGCTCCCCAGTCACCTGCCATGTGGACAAAAGTTCCATCTCCCGCTGATCTGGATTGGTTGCGGCAGGTATGATGGTGACTGAAAAACCACGCGAAGCCAAGTCTTCTGTCGCCTCCGTTGCATTCTGATACAGGCGGGTGCCATCACTGTAGAAAACCCGTAGTCTCGCTGGATAAGGGGTCTGGAACTTGACTTTTTTTTCCTTTAATATCTTCTTCGCTTCAGCATATTCCATACGCCTTTTAAGGACTGTGGGCGGGTAGTCATGATCCACGTAGAAGCGGGTATTGTTGTGGAAGATCTCTTTCTTCTGCCAAGCCTTACGGATCACCTCTTCCTTCACTCTGTAGCTCGCTAGTTTGGCAATGATAGCCCGGGGCTTTGCCTGTGGGTCGGAGGGTTTGGGCGCCAGGGTCCTGTGTGCTCTTTCGATTTTTAGCTCCATATCATGTGGGAAATCAAGCGAGTCCTTCAGTAAGTTTTCCAGGAAGCTAGACATGTCGTTACCCTCCGCTTCTTCAGGTATGCCATAGATCCGAATGTTTTCTCTGCGAGCCCGTCCTTCCTGGTCAATGAGTTTGGCCTCCATATTGGTTTGGCGCTGTGAGAGTCGCTTCAAAAGCGTTGCTGCTGCCTGCAATGCTGTTTCTGTTTCGTCAATCCGTCCCTCCGCCTCATCAAGTCTGGAGTTTGTTCTACCCAGTTCTTGCTTAATCTCTGTCAGCTGTTGTTTATTGTCCCGTCTGAAGTCTCTGAGTTCATTCAGTATACTTCGTAAGCTAGCATCCTTTCCCTCTTCCTCATTCACCTCGTAGATCGGTGAGCTACTTCGAGTAGCATCGCTTTGTATTGTCGATTCATCCATGTTTTCTGTCGTAGACGTTGTTTTCCTCCTTCTTGTAGCTACCCTGTTATTCATCATCTATAAAAACACCCTTTTTAATGTTATCTGAAATGTTTTCAGGGTTATTTTACTAAACCTTCGGGGAGCACAGAAATCAAGCTGCCATCTTAAGCGTGACCCAGACCGGAAGTCCCCAGTACATGTTTCATGTTCAAAAACAAATAACAAAATGAGGCTGAAGTTGGTTTCTTATTTGCAGCTTTAAGAAAATTTGCAGTTTCTTATTTGCAGCTTACGGTGAAGGCTTATGCGGTCCATAGCGAGATCAGGACAGCTTTTAGCGGGTTTATTCGCTTTGGCCATTATAATTTCTCCCCGGCCCAAATATATTTTCTATGCCAAAAGCGGTGCCGGAAATGGGTCTGCAGCCTAATTTAGCCCCACTCACAATACCAGGAAGCTAGCTAAGCAAGTAGCAGAACCATTAGTAAGCTAATGCTAGTAGCTAAACGCTAAACAAGTAGCAAAGCCATTCGCAAAGCCACTCGCTAAGCCATCCGCAAAGCCACTCGTAAAGCCATTCGCAAAGCCACTCGTAACCATTCGCAAAGCCACTCCTAAAGCCATTCGCAAGGTAATTCGTAAAGCCACTCGTAACTAGCTTTGCCATTAGCTTCACAGCTAGCTCAGCAAGTGGTTCAGCAGATAGCCTAGCATTGCACAAAACAAGTAGCTAAGTAAGTAGCAAAGCCAATTGCATTGCACAACGCAAGTAGCTGAGTAAGTAGCAAAACCAGTGGTATTGTAGAACAATATGTAAAGGTTTTGGCCCTAACCACCCCCCATACAAAATGATCATAGCATGGACACCACAGAACATGCACACACATGCGTACCATGGATACATTTTAACCAACATGAAGTAGCCTAATGCAGCGCTCATGCTTTGTGAACGTTAGGTAGGAATATCACAAAAATATAGAAGATAATTCAGTAGTCCCACAAAGGAATATCACAAAATGCTGATGAAAATTGGCCTTTTATTAACATTGTGCCACGAGTCTTTAAGTGCAAGTCGCAAGTCAATTTAGCTAAGTCCAAGTCAAGATGCAAGTAATTTATTTGGCAACTCGAGTCCAAGTCGCAAACTCGAGTCTCCAACTCTGGTCGGCGCCATCTTGAATTGGTCACCATTTTGTTTTAAATGTACTCATCTATTGCTTTTCGGTGTTCTTCATTAACTGCTTGGCTGATTCTTATGAAACTTGGCATATATTTAGAAGGTATCACCAAATTTTGTGGCGATAGGCCACTTTGTGGCGCTATAACAGTCAGTTGAATTTGCAATAATTAAGCAATCATAGCTCCTCCACTCTTTGACAATAAGAGTTAAAACTAATATCAGTAGATATGGCTCCTCACACTGAACAAATATCCATCAAGGAAACATGGACTAAAAATATACTGAATTTTCTGACATTTTGAATAGTCAACTTAAAATGCTACTCCTAGACAATTTTGTCAATTTACACAAAACTCAGTTGGTTGACTCATCTCATGTGCCTTCATGTGAACGTTACTTTTCTAAGGCCTAGGTCAAGAAATTGACAAATGATGATCCAATGATTTTGCATTGGATTATCACATTAATGCTAATAATTCTAAAATCTTTTGACATAAAGTTCTGAAACTTGGTGAGAGTTAAATCAAGACTCCAGTTACAATGGCTTAGCCCAATTAAACCGCTATAGATCCAAAAAGTCACTGTTCCCTTGTAGAGATTTCAAACTTGCAATAATGACAAAAGCCCTGATTAGAAACATAGATATTTGCTTTTTGGATCAATGTGAACGAATATGATCCCTTCACCCCTTTGGGGTGCATATTTGAGTCAACTTCGTCAAAAAGTTTTTCAGTGAGTGATTTTTCTCACAAATGGGGGCACTTAAATCCCAGAATGAACCCCTTATTTCCAGGGTTTTGTTGAGAGGATTCAGGAGCACACTCATCCACAGAACTGTGCACTCATGACAAGTTCAGGAAGTAATCCGGAAGTAAAAACTACAACTTGTAGTACAAGACATAGAGCATATATGCATGTCTGTGGTACAAAAGCAGGACATATCACAAACTACTCTTTATTTTTGTTAATTCTACCTTAATTAACAATCTACACTTTGTAACCATTGTCATATGTAAACTGATTGATATTCTCAATAAAAATATATTATGAACTACAAACCCCAATTCCAAAAAAGTTGGGACAGGATGTAAAATGCACATAAAAGCAGTGATTTGTAAATTCTCTTTTACATATATTTGATTGAGAACAGTACAAAGATATATTTCATGTTTTATCTTAACTTTAAAAAACACCTGTTTGGAACATTTCACAGGTTAACAGGTGCTATCATGACTGGGTATAAAAGGATATCAAAATACTTTTGATATTGTTATGTCCGCTGTTTCCACCTCCCTTTCGTTGTCATTGTTTTCCCCATTCCTCTCGTTCCATGTCATGTCTTTTTTTTAACTCGTTTGTCTTTTTGTGTTATGTTGTGCAGGCTGGATGTGATTTCCTTGCTCGTTTCCTCTTTGTCTCCCCAATTATCACTCAGTCAATCACTCGCATTTTCCACTCGCATTCTGCACACACTTTCATTATCTCATTACACTCGCTTACATTCCTGATGCCCGCACTCATTACTGATCTCCCACTTCACCTGCTTCTTCCCTATATGTATCACCTTCTTTGTGATTCTCGTTGCCAGTTTGTTCCGCCTGTTTGTTATGTTTAACATTACTCGGCCATTGTTTCTTGTTTCTAACCTGTTTGAGTCTGATTCCAATTTGTCCGTCCAGCTTGCTTCCCTGTTCCAGCCGTCCTGCATTTTACCCTCTGCTGCTACCCATCTCCAGTCCAGTCCTGCTTAGTTTTGCCAACCCCGTATCCTGACTGTCACCAGTTCCCTGCTTGTTTGTTTGTCCTATCACCTCCTGCCTGAATAAATACACTCCTGCCGGAGTTTTTGCTTGAGTCTACCTCTGAGTCCTGCATTTGGGTCCATTCCAGTTTTGGAAACTTTAACAGATATCTTATTGGACACGCCAACTGTAATCAGCTCACCGCGGACTCAGTAAGACTGATCAAACATCCCAGGCATAGTTTAGGATTTTAGTCTGAATTGTTTATCGGTAATTTGATTGTATCTCGACTTTGTGCGATAATGGCTGTATAAACTTGTTGCACTGGTTAGCAAGCTAGCCGGCTGGCCTATCGTTTTATAGCTAATGTGGTAGTACTGTTAATTAAACAAAGCAGGCCTCATGGTTTGCTCCTCTTCTTTAAAATTTACTAACATTTGTGTGATATGATCTAATTTTAGCTTACTGTAGATGGTTAACAGTATTTCCTGACCAAAGTGCGTGAACTTATTTATAGTAACGTTAGATTTGAGATCAATAACCACCATTGTGCTGCGACACAGCCAGTTTACTCCACACTCCTTTGTTCTCTGAGCACACGTGGCACACACACACACACACACGTATGCACACACATGTGCATACCCACACAATAGGCACACAACACGATATGTCTATTTTGTAGAATGTGATATTCCTGTTTTTTCTTGTTTAATAAATCTATTTTTGTTAAACCCGGTGTCTGTTTTGATATCATATGAACACGAGGGCTGAGTCAACCTAATCATTAGAATGTGATACCTTCAACCCTTAACTATTAGTTATTAGTGCTTTGATGGTAAATTGAAGTAGTAGTAATTGTAATCCATAATAATCTAAATGGGACTGATTTCATTTTAAACTAATTTTAGAATAATAAGGGTAAACCTCATTATTCCATAGTTATTGCCTATATTTCTGGCATCCCATGTAAGAGTTTATACGTACATACAGAGGCATATTCCTTACATTTATTGGCGCCCCGTCCGAGGATATTCCCTACATAATTGGTGCCGCGTGAGAACTCTGATGATTCATAAATAATATTACGAATCATCTTGCTCACTGCTACCAGATTCTTACGTATTCTCTACATTAGTTGGTGCCGGGTGAAGACTGGTAAGACAGACATGTTTTATTTGTCTATCACTACTATTGTTAAATGTATATGTAAACTGCTTGCATGAGTAATACTCCACATGTAAGAATATAGAGGCATATTCCTTACAAGGGATAATGTTCCACCCAGTCAAAAACAGGCACACAAGACAAAAATGTATGCTGCCTGGGTAGCTAATAGTACACAAGCAGGACCACTACATCCTAACCAGGAACTGAACGTGCATGGCAGGGTAAGTAGATATTTATCTTACAGACCTTATCTTATGTGTTTAATGTAACAATATATCCATATCTATATGTGGTTAATTATGCATATTCTGAGTGACCCTACTGACTACTTGTTGATGTCAAGTGATCGTGATATCCGTTCATGTTAGGTAGCGTTGCTAACACTTAAGGTGAAAAAAGCCACCTTACCTGATATAAAATTGGCACTGCAGACACAAGCATTTTTCATTATGTCCTCTGTCCAGTCCAACACTTAATAGCTTGCAACCACAACTTTTTTTGGTTGCTCTGCAAAGGTCTCAATCCAGAAGGAATTTGATAGAATATCAGTCCACTGGAATATCAGTTTTGACATCCATACACGCAAAAACCGGACATTTTTTTATAAAGAATATCAGGTCAACTACAGTAAAAGCCTATATAATACAGTATGTTTACATGTAAAATATTTCCACTTCCGTTACCAAAATGCGCACGTGTATCTTTTTGATGACGTATCTCATAAAAGGGTCTACAGGACAATAACTACGGGAACTGTGAGACAATCAATGTGAGATTGGGCGTGCCTATCAAATAAATGCCCATAACCCATTGAGAACAAAGTTAGGGAGACGCCACTGAGGATGCATGCCAAAGTATGTCCAAATCCGTCCACAGGGCCTGCCATAAACCTTAAAAATGTGTTTCACATGAATGACTCAATACTGTCCTGAAATTCTATATACATGGTCCAGGGCTGTAATTTATGACAGGGGCCATGACCTATCTCTCAGGCCACCAGTTTATCTCGACCACATGACTCGCAGGGATTTAAACTTGTAATTCAACTGTTATCCTCCATTGGCCCCTGTAGGCATTCAAGTGAACAATTAGCCTACCTGTGAATGCAGTAGGCCTTTCCATTAGGCCTATGCAACTGCCGTCTTGCATGTTCCTGCAAACAAGCCTATTTACTTGCCCTCACCATATCTTTTCTAACATTCCTTATTTTGTGCGTCAAGAACTAAATGTGAGTACAGTTATTTATTACTAACACAGCAGTTATGTTGAACTTCCAACAAGTTGAAAAGAAGTGAAAGCCGGTAAAAGTGAAATGCCGTGCTCCTCCTGTTGGCCAGGCAGCGTGGCTAGGCTACTTTGTTTGTAGCTGTAACTCCCGTTTGTCTATTGTTTATTGTTATATAGACTACGGAGCTTGCAACTTGTATTGTGTGGTTTTCCGATGGTCAGTCTGCTTAATTTATTTAAGGATGGGCAGAGATATTTTATAGCTACTTTAATATAAGTAGTAGCCTAATATTGCTAAAACTATTGATTAAGGTAGCCTATATAGGCTATATATTTTCTGTTTTCAAAAACTCCAACCACAGAATTAATAACTTGGACAACTTGTTCCTATTCCAGAAACCTGACTGGTAAGTTAATGTTCCTCACTGTTATCCATTTTCAGAAAATTGAGTGCAGTTGGATTAAGAAAGCTGAAACGGTGTTTCCTAGCAGGCTAATCAAAATTCTGCCCGTAGCCAGAGACAGTAGGCTATCTGTCTGGCCACAACGCAAGTCTTTATGTCATTCACACTTCACACTTTCTCAGAAGTAATTGTCGGGATGTTGTTTTTATGGAAGAATACATATTCTTCCAAGAAAGGGAATGTCAGGATGTTTTATATATTACTGTATTTTCTTATCTCTCATTCTCTCTCTGTCTCTGCCCCCACACACACACATCAAAGTAAATGTCCTGAGCTCAGTATCTGTGCACAGATCTAGGATGGAAACACACCATTTTATTACCTCACACACGACAGGAAACAGGAGTTTGAAAACCACTGGCTTAGAACACCATAAGGTCCATGTTTCCTTTTTGATTTTCAGGCTGCCAATGCCAATCTGCGACATTTAATTTAAATAATCAATTGAAAGTCTAAATGTCTATGCAGATAATGGTTGTGAGGGGCCTACCCGTTTGAATCTGGCGGTAAAAAGGTAAATTACAATCGGATACCAGAGGTGGTACCACTGGTATTGTCACATGGACGGTAATATTTTTGCCCAAATCCAATGATTGTACAACAATAATTCACCTTCCATTGTTAAAAGCAGGAGCAAATATCTGTTTTGTAGAGGTTCTCAGTCATTTATCTGAATGGTAATTTATCTGAAAGCTTGTTGAAATAGGCGAGAGAAGGATGGGAAATGTCTGCAAAGGATGGATTGAGACCCTTTACCACGTGCAGGGCCTGTTCAGTTTCTCGCACGGAGCCAAATGAAAGTGTCCTCGCGCAGAGCCTTTTCAGTTTCTCGCGCGAAGCCTGTTCAGTTTGTCGTGTAGGCTACTGTATGGAGAGGTTTAATTACAGTTTATCCCACTGAGCCATGGCAGACCAAACACGTACTGTTGTAAACACTTTATTTTGAAAGAGTAGGCTATTAATTATCAATCTCTTTGAATTTTCAACGTGTAGGCTACACGTACTTTCGTCTTTACATTTTAGTTATACTGTATTTCCATTGTAACTACCTTTGGATATGGTATGTTTATGAGAGGTTTACACATATTATGCATTTGTCTGTGGCTTATTGATTTCTAGTGTATTTATTTTATTTGTGATATATTTTATTTCATATTTAAGCATCTTCATTATGATTAGGAATACAAATACACAGGACACCTTTCTTCTTTCAATAACACATAATGAACATCCCTTAATTTCACATGATTTCTAACCTATTCATGAACGGAACATTGGCACATTCATAATATGATCTGATGAAGGTCTTTAACCAAATAATGAATAAAAGATAGACAACTTGCAATTTATTCCAGTGTGCAGACATTTGTTTATTCATTTTGGCTATCTGTTTGTCATGGTTTCTCAGCCTGCTCTTCTCTTGTTGACCACTTGCCTGGGGAGCGCTCGTGTGGCGTCTCTTCTCATTGTTTTCTTTGTCATGTGTTTGGGTTTTTTACTCAGTGTGTTCACCTGTTCTGTATTTCCGGTCATTATTTAAACCTTGCGTCACCTCTGTTAGACGCTTCCATATTGCCAATCTTTTGACAAGGAAAGCCGGTAATTTACGGTTTATTCCGGACATTAAGCGTCGACCGTATCACCTCAACGTGTTGTGGTTCCACGGGACAAGGGTGCATGTGTTCAAGAGTTTGCTAGAAACTTAGATTAGGTTAGTCGTTTCTATCCTGTCTCTTTTTTTCACCCCTGTCTTCTGTCTTTGACAGATTGTCTTCGCCGTCTCTATTACCTCTTGTTTATGTGTTTCGGCTCCCTCGTTGTGAGCTATAGGGTTTTTCTTTGTTATTTGTATTAATATCTAGTTAAGAGTTTTTTCGCCCTATTCGGGTCGCTTTGAGTTGGTAGCGGTATCTCTCTTTGTGAGGAGAGTTATTATTTTACGGTACTATTATCATTCCCTGTTTGCGGATTTTCCCCTCCGCTTTTTGGTGTTCAGTCGAGCACTCTTTGAACCCCTACTGTTGCGTCTGGTCCTTCATTCCTACGCTACCCCTGACACTGTTGTAGCCTAATTTACTCTGTATAACAGGCTTACACATGATATTACAAAAAGAATACATGTGATGTGGTCACGCAAAGTCTAATGAAACATTTAAACGCCGTCATTTTGTGTGTCTGGATTTCCACATTCATTTAAACACACAAAGCTACCGGTCGGACAAAGAGGCGAAAGAATTTGACGAGGTCAAATGTATTCAATATGTTTCGTTACAGTTTGTTAGGGTTTCAACAAATAATAATGATCAAACAACACTTTGATGCTATTTGTGCTGCTCGAAAGTCCTGTAGATGGCACAGGATAGCTGTGATAGGAATGTCAGCACCTTAGACAGCAGCAAGTTATTTTCCCGTTAAAGTAATAAATAGAACTCACGACTGTAGCTTTAAAAGTGCAGGAACTATTAGCACTCAAAATAAGAGTTCACAGGGCAAAGGGATAGAGAGAACGTCTATTCATCAAACAGAAGAAGTTGAAGCTAAAACTCCACCTGCAAGTGGCCATTTACTGACACTTTCAAAAAATTGTTAACGATTCTAGTATTTCGTTGTGCTGTAGGCCTACACTCAAATTCCCACGTCTTTCCTTTGGCTGTTAATTTATTGAGAGGCAGGAATCGAACCACAGTCTCCAGTATAGGAACCAAAATATCTATGAGCCATCTACTGTATTCCCTATGAGTAGGACCACCAGTTTTTCCACGCTGGTTGGTTTTAAAGTGACTGTTAGTCATGTGATTGCGCCAGTTTATTGCCTACAGGGACATCTTGCTGAAAATCTGAAAAAAGGCAAGTTTATTCCCTGTCATTAACTTGCAAAATTGACAATCGTGAAAAACTGGTGACAATCTCACACACTCAAATGCTGAAAACATAACATGGTTATAACATGGTTGGTCTTGGCCCATTAAGAGACAGAAGACAACATAAGACAGAAACATAAACCTGTAAACATTTATATCTATTTTCAAAAAAACGTCACCATACAAACAAAGTTCTGGAAACAAATTCTGGAAGTTTATAACCCAATATTAACCCTTTGAGGAGTACGGTCTCACATGTGCGATCACATGCAGGAGAGGATGCGAGGAGTGGAAGGTATTTAATGACACCACTTTCAGGAAACACCCCTGTTCGAATGGAGGGTTCAATAACCCGCACATCACTAGTGTGTGTGTGTGTGTGTGTGTGTGTGGCACTACCGTTTTCCCAAAAGATCACAGCTTTTTACAGCCAGGTGGAGCATTTCTGTTAACTCCTCCTCGCTGTCTTCCCCTCGGGGAAGATCGAGGCTCATATCGCAAGAAGAGGCATATGTCATTCTCTTTGTCATAGAATGAAATGTGTGGTTTTTTGGGGAACCCCAAGGTGGGGACTGCATCTGTCCCGGTCACAAAGACCAGCAGGTCCTCAAATGTGAATGGCACTGTCTCATTTTTCTCTGTAAAAACACAAATCACAATACAATACAATAACTGTAAAACATTGTAATTGAAATAGTTTGGAGTGAAGGTGTGTGTGTGTGTGTACACACACATCAGTGATGTTTGACAGCGGACATAGGAATACCTAGGAGCGCTGATGTTCTTGGATGACCTGTCACCTAGACAGAGCATCGTCTTGGCCACGTGTTTCAGTGGGTATAATTAATTGGGTCTATAATAATCTATAACTGTCTTGTTTGTAAACAGTGCAATTGGTCTATTCTCAGTGATTACCTTCAATTGAGTTCAGGATGAGTTCCCATACACAGATGGTGTCCTCCTCCTTCTCCCGCCGGTTTGACCCTGCCTGGCTGTATTCCACGTTGAATATCTCCTTGAATCTGACCCGGGTCAGTGGCTCCCGCATATCGGTGAGAACAGGAAGGAATGCCACACAGTTCCTCTCCACAGTCTTCCAGAAGTTGCCAACAGAGTTTGCACCCAAAAACAAATTGGGCAGCCATGTTTGCAGTCCTAAAACACAAATATAGAAAGTGGTCAGTGGTAATAAGAGGTGAAATGTGACCCAAGTAAGGGATATCACATATCCTCCTTCCTCATCTGTGTGGGTAGAAGGTACCCTGGGCAGGTAGCGGCCAGTAGCACACACACAAGACAGCAACTGAGAGGGAAAAACTCATAATGTATTTTGCAAATAACCAAGACCTGTGCCTTTAAAAGCCCATACTTGGGGGATAAATAATGTGGACCCGGACTAGTACAGGTCACCGACTAGCTATAAGGTGAGATATCTTCGTAAAGACCTCTATTATAAGACTTGGAGGAATGAGATAACTTTTGTTACAGATGATACGTGTGATATAGTATACAGGTGCAGCTCAAAAAATTAGAATATCGTGAAAAAGTTATTTTATCATTTATCACTCATTTCAGAAAGTGAAACTCATATATTATATAGATTCATTACACATAGAGTGAAATATTTCAAGCCTTTATTTCTTGTAATTTTGATGATTATGGCTTACAGCTAATGAAACCCAAAATTCAGTGTCTCAGAAAATTAGAATATTTTGCTTTAACATATTTTTAAAGTATCATATTTAATATTTGGTCGCATATCCTTTGCATGCTGTTACTTCCTGAAGTCTGTGACCAATCAACATCAAAAGACTCTCGATATCTTATTTTCAGGTACTGCTACAAGCGATACTATAACCTCTCTGCATTTGAACTGATCTCTATGGGAATTTGGGGGTGAGACTAGATTCAGCTGTAAATTACACTGGTACAGTATGGAACACATGGCTGGCTAAATGGCTGTAAGTCTTCAAGGGTCTGAGCTATCGAACGAGCCCCAAACCATCACTCTGTTGCCAGATATGGAGTAGATGTGGATGGATCACTGCAAGGGTTATTTCTCCTGACTCATTTTCCGATAGAACTCTATGGGGAAAAAAGTCAGGAGAAACAACCCTTAAAGGGATCCATCCACATCTACTCCATATCTGGACGCAGAGTGATGGTTTGGGGCTCGTTTGATACCTTAGACCCTTGATGACGTACAGCCATTTCGCCAGTCATGTGTTCCATACTGTACCAGCGTAATTTAGAGCTGAATCTAGTCTTACCCCCCAATTCCCATAGAGATCAGTTCAAATGCAGAGAGGTTATAGTATCGCTTGTAACAGTACCTGAAAATAAGATATCGAGAGTCTTTTGATGTTGATTGGTCACAGACTTCAGGAAGTAACAGCATGCAAAGGATATGCGACCAAATATTAAATATGATACTTTAAAAATATGTTAAAGCAAAATATTCTAATTTTCTGAGACACTGAATTTTGGGTTTCATTAGCTGTAAGCCATAATCATCAAAATTACAAGAAATAAAGGCTTGAAATATTTAACTTGATGTGTAATGAATCTATATAATATATGAGTTTCACTTTCTGAAATGAGTGACAAAAAATACTGAACTTTTTTTGAGCTGCACCTGTACATGCTTTATATAATCTACACAGCTATTGAACGATTAACCTTTGTCAGAAACTTACCTCAGGTATATGTAGTGTTTTACAACCATCTGTAAAACCTTTTCCTTCTGGGTTACATCATAGTTGAAGATCACTGGAATGCCACATTCCCCAGCCAGCCAGTCCCCCAGGTTCTCTGATCTCTTGAGCTTCTCCCACTCCTCCTCTGATGCACATAGTGTGATCTACAAGCAAACATTTGCATGCATGGTAATAAAGAACATTAATGGTTGATTAATTCATCAATCATTCAATACATAACGTATATGATCTATTGTCTATTCCACATTCCAACTAGAATGGCACTCAGAGAGATACTACACATGTGAGCAGCTTTCACTTCCACATGTGTCAACTGCCCAGAGCCCTAACACCCAGAATTGTATAGGCTAATATGCGTGCCTTTTCGAAATGTAACATCACTGTAACTTTATTTTCTATCGTTAACGTTAGCTAAACAATCATGCTGTGCACTTGTTCTGTCCCTGTATGTGTAAGGAATCCAAAGCGTATGACGAGAATACACAACAAACAAGTGTGCTTTAGCACATGGAAGGTGGTCGCAAGCCGCAATAGTCTACACAAACTGGGTGCGCATGAAACATTTTCTATTTCAATCTGTTTGAGACCTCCAAGGCATCAAATTTATAAATTTGAATGGGTAACCAAAGCACCCAATTTAATTTAAGTGTGCAGGGGTAAACAAGGGGATGCTCTAACATTGTGTGGAGGACTTGCCAGCTTTATAATTATGGGAGGGAATCGCCGTGCGCAATTCAAAACTGAAAGTTGTGAAGGTTTTAAACACAAGGAACCGTTTCCGGGGCACGGAGAAGAGGAGGTGGTAGTGGAGAAACGGAGGGTGCATTTTTCAAGTATTGGGACGCACCCATCGCATCAGACGCTGTGTATGAAGTGCGTTAAAGTGGCTGAGGCTGAGACTAGGCCAGGGCAGGACAGAAGCAGGGAAAAGCAATGGCGTAGTCAAAGAGAAGGCTACACTATGATTTGGCGGGTGCACAAAGTCATATGTGAATTGACCTGCGTTTGATAGATAGTGACATAAATGCATATGAATTAGAATCTTAAAATAAATGTTTTAGGGTCATTTTTTGCCCCTGCCTTTGTGCTTTCTGGGGCAAAATAGATTTATTTGGGGGCATTTTTGCCCTTTGCCCCATAGTATATTTCCGATGCTGGGCTGTATAACGTTAATTGATAGATATCATAATTGTTTACTTTGGCATTATTGTTACTCAAACAGATCTTGCCAATAAAGTATTTTTCATTTAATTGAAGTATATATAAATTTCTATATATTTTGCTAGCATTTTCTGTCATGAAATAACACAAAGCTTTTTAAATTAGAGGGTAGAGCGTTCCCTCATTGTCGCAACTCTAGAAGGCTCTGGGTCTCACGTCTGCTTATATTTTTAACGTTACATGATTTTAAAAAAGACTGAGTGTACGCGACATGAAAAGATCCGTGAAAGATTTATGAAACTTGTTGACTTTTTTCATCAGTAAGTTTGAAGTGATTCCACACTGCCGATATCTTCACAGTCGCCATTGTTCTAATGGCCACATGAACTGAAGCGTTCTTGGACTTGGAGGGATGTCACACACCCTTTCATATTTTATTACAAAGACAAAGTATAAATATAGTACTGGGATATTCTGACTGAGTGTAGTCTATTGTGCAGATCGCCTTCATTTAAGTTGTATTAGTAATAATAATAATAATATATAGGCCTATATAATATAATATTCATAAAACGAATAATCCGAATCCTGAATTGAGATTTGAATGTCTACCTAACGAACGAATATCCGAATATTCAGGGTTAGCTCTCCCAAACAGCTGATGAAACCTTTTTTTTTTAACAGCAACTGCATAGTCTCCTAAGAAATATTGCTTCATATTTTGCCATACATATTATGAAATGTATTTCTGACAAATTTTCATAACCTGTGGAGTCTCATTTATTTCAACATTGAACTCTTCTACTATGCTTTGGCGCTTTGCTTTTTTCACACTCTTTGGTTTCATGCTGGCAACATGTGATACAGGGCAATGGCATGCCATAAATGTAAGTGAGTGAGGTGAAAGGGGGAGAGAGAGAGACATATATGACATATAACCTGAACTTCGATCGGTAATCCAATTTAAGTAGAAAGTTGGGATCATATTGAGTATAATATTGGGACTCTCAGTATGTAGATCCCCCCTCCTCACCCCACCAACACCCTACTCCCTTCCCTTTTTTTGAAAATAAATCAAATAGGGTATTAGGCGGGAGGGTTATCCCCAACACTTTGCTGGAGGCTTCGGCTAATCTGCACCTAGGAGAAATGAGGTTAGTTAAGCATTTTAATGGCCTTAGTCCTGTGATAATTAGGCCTGCCCTGAAGGGAGCTCCGTTGAGCCACTCGGGTCTTGAAATGGAGCAGGGAATGACTGGCGGGGACTAATCCCTGCACACACAATGAGCCTGAACTAATTTGCTGAGTAAACATTTTCTTCCATTACTCCCCAGCCCCTTTCTTTCAAGTCCTTAAAGGTCTGTTCTCTTTCTCTCTGCCTTTTTTCTCCCTATGTAGATATTTTTAGAGGGAGCCCTTGGATCTTTTTTCACCAAAGTCTGTTCTTTTCTTTTTCCCTCTGTTCCCCTTGAAGAGGATGAGCATTGCTGGAGAATTGACACTGTGGCCGTCTTGCATTAATTATTCAAACTGTCCACCTGGTCTCAAAATGTCCATGTGTCTATTGAACAAGATCTGTTTTTTCTTGCCAAAAACACAAATTAATGTGTTCCTCAGGGCTCAGTATTGGGCATCCCCACAATGTCTGTTTTTTAAATATAGTGTCAGTCCATGTCATTCAACACAAAAAAGCGGATTTCGATACCCACCATCTCAGATTGCTCTGGAAATGTTTCCTGTGGTTAGAAATAGATTATGTAAAATTATTTTGCAGAAATGTAATTTGATCTGTGAGAAATCAATCTAATTGAGGCAACCAAATTGAACATTATATTGGTACAGTTCACATAATATTTTGTAAATAAAGTACCCAACAGCAGTGTACCAAACTGCTTCCTAATCACAATCATTTTATTTATTTATTTAACCTTTTTTATTTATACAGGGTAGGTTGACAGAGCATGCATGCTCTTTTACAGCAACGCCCTGCTAAGGCCCCCCATTTAGCCTAACATGAGGCATTAAGATATGAGGAATCCAAATAAATAGGCATTATGATATGAGGAATCCAAATAAATCCCCCCCCCCCCCCCCCCTAACCCCAGTCTAATCCTAATCCTAATACAACAAACAGTATATCAGTTCTCTATGTTTGATCAGTAGCGTGGAGCTATGGCTTGGAGTACTGTTTCTTCATACTATCAAATGCATTTCAGTGAATATGGTCTTTGTTGTTTTCCTCTGTATATGTAATGTATATTAAGTGAACCATACCATATCAGAACAAAACCCCAGAATGGAACGTGGGAAAAAATCTGATATAATCCCAACCGGAGAGAAAGGACGAGAACCGCAGTGAAAAATGAAAAATAAACCACGGACCATGACAGGACCCCCCCTCTAAGGGACGACCCCAGACGATCCCTCAGAACGATCTCTACGGAAATCTCTGATCAGTTTGGGGTCCAAAATATTCCTAGATGGGACCCAACACCGTTTCTCTGGGCCATAGCCCTCCCAGTCCACTAAAAACTGACAACCCCTACCTACCTGTCTCTTCGCTAAAATGCAGCGGACAGTATAAACCGGACCTCAATCGATGAGCCGAGGAGGGTGTGGGGATTTCTCAGTAGGAGACAAAGGGCTGATAAGTAACGGTTTTAATCGCAACGCGTGAAACGTAGGATGAACATGCATGGAGGGCGGTAATTGGAGGCGCACTGTCACCGGGTACATTTTTTGGATGATTTTAAAAGGTTCCACGCTCCGTTGGCCCGTTGGTCTGCGGGTGAAAGCCGGAGGACGCGCCCAACTGCATGCAAAAGGTACGCCAAAATTTGGAGATAAATTGAGGACCGCGGTCCGATACCACGTCTTGAGGCAATCTGTGTATTCAGAATTCGATAATTCGTCAGAAGAGAGTTCCTGGGCAAGAAACCCTCGGCACTTGCAGGCCCGACTGTCATAGCCGAGGGGGAGTTGTAGTTTGGGCTCCTTCCTAATGTGTGTAATAGGGACAGGAGTGATAGCCAGTACGGCAGGTAAGGGTACTTGGTGTGCCACAGTTAGAAGGCGCATGCTCTCCGCCAACTCCCGAAACCAGCCCTCCTGAATACGTAACTGGGTCGTTAGCTGCCCTACTTGACCAGAAAGTAGCTGCTGTTGGGCTTCGAGTGCTCTAATGCACTCTTCAGAAGTCTTATCCCTCAACTGATCTCCCTTAGAAGACGTCGCTGACTCATCCATGATGGCTTCTTTTTACTGTAATGGTTTCAGTAGCGGTGAATCAAATGCAATGGGAAGGGGGATCAGAAGTCACCCACAAAGGTGAGACCCACTAAGGGAGCTTAAACCGCTAATGGATAGAACAGAAAAAGGAATAATCCTAGTAGCTAAACAGCTAAATAATAATCACCCCAGGAAAATAGGGCGAACTCGAAAACACGAGTGAGAGGACAAAACAAAGTCTCCCAAGCTCAATACTAGAGCTTAAACAGGGAAACAATAGAAAAGAAACACCTTCGGCACGTAACACTAAAAATGGCCGGTAAGAAGGTGAAATGAAAATGAAGCAACAAAGGAGACTGTCTCTGGGAGAACAGCACAGAGTAAGTCGAACAGTATAGCTTAAACAAGGAATAACCTTTTAATTAATAAATAATTAATACGAAGAAGCAAGTCCCTTGTGAACATAAAGCTTTAATATCATAAGGTCGCTTGTACCTAACTATACCTGGCTCAATGTAATTAGGAATGACAAAGAAGCACCGGGAAGCAGAAGTGAGGAGCTTAAATACCACGCAGGCAGTAGCAGGTGAAACTAATAATAGGCAAGGTGAAGCAAAACCCCGGAACGGAACGTGGGAAAAAATCAGATAGATTCCCAACCAGAGAGAAAGGACGAGAACCGCAGTGAAAAAGGAAAAATAAACCACGGACCATGACATACCGAGCTAAAATGTCCAATTTCGGTGCAATCAATTCGCTTGATTTCTCACAGCTCAAATTATATTTCTGCAAAATAATGTCACATGAATGTTTATTTTAACTGTTTCAAACTACAGGAAACATTTCAAAACAATCCGAGATGCTGGGTGTCATGCTGTCATGGTATGTGAAATGACATGGAATGACCCTATATGATCTTCATGACTGACTGTCATGGTAGCAAATAATCAAGCTGCTTGGCTTGGTAGTCTATTACAGGGAATCATTTGTAGAACCTGCTCTTCTTTTTCATCTGTAGACCCTACAGTTATGTATTCAAACACCACTTCTAAGGAGCATTCCATGTAGGATCATCTGTGGAATAAAAATAAATGTTAATGGCAAAAATCACAGAAACTGTGGTCCATTTGTTGATTTTATGCAGTGTATGCTGTCACAGTCACCACAAGAGTTCAGTGCTGTGCAAAGATAATCCAGTGCCCTGAAACTTGACATGTCAAACGTCTCATATTATTTTAAATGGACAACTGAAATACAGCTCATATACAAGACTGTAATAATGTGATGTTAAATATGAAGGATGGCGTGAAATATTTCTTTCCTGATATGCAAATATTAATAGAGATCACATAGTCCTTGCACCACTCCTCACCTGTATGCTAGTGTCTGAAAAACAGAGGCATGCCCTACTGTTTGCTGCCTGTAAAGCTCATCTCCCTTCCTGAATTAATCTGATCCAGTTCGCTCTGTGCGCTCCCTGATTGATTAATCCTGGGGACCTGATCTGGAAAGGCTGAAAATCTTGAGCCTATCCACACGTCTTTCTTCCCTCTGTTACTGGGGCTCAGTACATGATGGGGCCCTGGGGGGATAGTGGTACCATTGTTTCCCCCCACAAAAGGTGTTAAAAGTGCTCAGTATCTTCTAGAACTTACATTAGTCATACTCTATAGATGAAAAATGAGAACAACTCTAATAATTAAATGACTAACAAAATAGAAGCATTAGATAGAAGTGAAAGAAAAAGCGTGCTGGCGTCATTAGATCTTTACTATGTATGCGAGTGCATGTACTGTATCCATGACTGATGACAGGGTTTCTGTGCTACCAATCCAATTTGAGGTATGTTTTGTGAAAAAGGCTTAAATCACATTGTAATGTGATAACTATGCATGTCAAAATTTTAGGAATTAAAGCACATGCTTTTTGCTGTCTGTCCCATATTTCTTATTATTTCACCTTTAATTAGAAATATAATGCAATCAGAGGTTGCGCTAGGATTTTAAACCTCCGGCCAGAATGGCCAGTTTGTTTGAACGACAGGCAGGTGCATTTAATGATGTAGCCTAACAACATATGTTCCAGCATAGCATTATATTTTGGACTGAAAACTATTTGAAAATAAAGGAATAATATAAAAAAAATTATATAACAGCTTCGCCTTGCACAAGCGGATGAATTACATTAAAATCGCGCATTTGGGGCCACATTTGGGGAACTCTGAGTAAAAGAACGCTCAGGGTGAAAGTCGGAAATCTGCTTAAAAAAGGTTTTTTATTTTATACCTCTGCCTTTCAGGTAACAAAGAGCTATGACTAACAGCTATACTCATACCCATGGCTATTACTCTTCTGAATTCAAAGATAGAAGTAATGTGATGACCAGAGTGACTCATTGTTCTTGATTGGCCTTGAATGTGTTAGAGGCTTTATACAAAAAACTTTACTCGTTTCATATCCAACTTGAACTGTCATATTTTTCTGAATTCCTTGTGTATCTGTTACATTAATACCCTTGTTATGCTGTTTTATTAATGTTAACCGTCTTAGGTATATCCACAGGGTTATTGAACAGTCATGTTAACCAGCTTACGTATATCCTCAGGGTCATTGTACAGACATTAGTCTCTTCAGACATTTAGCATCTGATTTTTGCATCTTAATTTTGCACATTGTGGCATGTAAAATGAAGGCAGGCAAATACCCATCACAAACTACTGCTTTTGAATAACACTGCTCCAAACACTCCACACTGGTCCACTCAAGCAGGCCTTTAATGTAGCTGTACTATTGGCCTGATTAATCTCAGGTGTGCTCAGGCATGCTATCCACTCCACTGATAGAGGGTGGAGCCCACTTAGTTGCAGATTGTCAAGAGTGGGGTTGGGGTCATGATCAATACACAAAGAAAAGGGGGGAGCTCATGGCTAGAGTATTTGTATGCTATATTTCAATTTTGTATTAATTTCTTAAAATTGTATTTAAATCAATCATTTGAATTACTTAAAATAAACCTCAACCTTAAAAATACCTCAAAGAAAAAGAATAGGTCTTCCCCGGTTTATTTGCAAATTACTGAAATACACAAAACAAATATTTAAAATTGAAATTATTTGATTAGTATCTGTATTTGACCGAGGTCTGATGTGGTCCTCGGCCCAGTCTGCTAACACTTTGGCCTTTTTATCTTCCCATGCACAGCACTCATAATGTCTCAATTAGAAGCATCTTCATCAAACTGGTCCTGTGGAAAACTGCAGCCCCTAGCCAAAGTGTTTGGTGTCATTCTGGTTTCCTAGTCTGACTAGCGCATCTCTGAGTGTGTGTGCGTGCGTGCATGTGTGTGACGTACACTTACTAAGAGATTTCACAATGAAAGAGGACACTGGTTACTGTGGCAGTTCTGCTTGCATAATGCAAGGTTCATTCTCATAATTTCAGCAAGAAAACCATGGTATTCTTATGAGACAGAATGAGAGAGTGAGAAACTGGAAAACATTAGTTTGTTTTATGCACAAGTTGCACAACCAAAAGCATCATTACCCTGCCATTTACACATTTTATGAATAGAGTTTGTATGTATTCACCCGTTTTAACTTAACACATGGAAAAATAAGTAAAAATTTGTATTTTTAAGTTATTACTTCTCTGCAGTTTGAGGAAATAGTATATGTAATTGTGCGTGCAATTCTTCATTATATTCTTATTGGATATGGATCTGGTTTTCATACCTCTCATACTGGGCATAGACAACCTGTTTGGTGTTTATTTCACACCACAAATTCTTTAATCAGGAATGAAAATGCAAAAAAAAGTGGACTTTTGATCAGGGGCGTGTGCAGGATTTTTTTAATGGGGGGGCCCATAATACAACAATATTTGTGTAAAACAAGCAAGTGTGTAAAATAAACAAAAAACATTTTTGCATGATATAAAGCAAGGGCTTCACCAGATATATTTGTTTAGGGCGAAAGCCCCCTGAAATAGGTCTGACAACACCACTTATAAACCAATGGTACTCGCAAAGATTTTAGGGGTGGCAACTGGGGTGGCCAATCATTTCCCAGGGGGGTCCAGTGCCACCCCTTTGGCCACGCCCCTGCTTTTGATTCATTATCAGAGTGTTGCTGCCTGTCCACATTGTGGTGGAGCTTGATTGTTTTAAGCCTAGTAGTACGGCTGTAGTTGCTGTCAGCGGGTTGCTTTGTGCTACTTAACCGACTAACTGCAGGTCCTGTGGGATCCTAGGACTGTCCTCCGCATTGAGCATCAAGATGAGCATTAACAGTGAGACTTGATAAAGGGGTCAGAGCAGAGTGCATAGTGATTATTTTGTGTGTGTGTGTGTGTGTGTGTGTGTGTGTGTGTGTGTGCAGTAGCAGTCCACAGCTTCCCTCTGGTCAGAAGTATTTGTGTGTGTGTGTGTGTGTGTGTGTGTGTGCACGCGCGTGCCTGTGTGTGTCTGTGTGTGCGTATGCTTGCATTGGGGCAGAAAGGATCGGGGCGGGGGGGATTGGAGAGGGCGAGGTGGAATTGATGGATAAGGTTAGCTGAGCTATCAGACAGGAACATCACAATCAAGCCGTCAGCTCAATGCCTCTCTCTCTCTCTGCTCTCTCTCTTTTTGATAAACAGAGGAATAGGATTACAATTTGGACAGGTCCCGGGGCAGTAGGGAAGCTCACCCTGCCTTTCAACGATTGGTTTGTGCGAAAGGAGCAAAAAAAAAAAAAAGGAAAGACAAGAAACCCAAATCTGCCGCACAAATGTTGCTGTGCTTAGGATCTTTGTGTATGGTTAGAGAGAAGGTCATTAATCACTTGAACTGAAAAAAGAGCCCAACAAGTTTGAATCTATTTGTACTGTTAATTTAAGCAAATACCTTTCTTCAGTTGAATACTTTTTATGTTCTGTGGTTGTTGTCACTTCAAATAACATTTACAACAATTGTGATACCATTTTTGTTGTAGCTAGTGTAAAGGTATATCATGATATGGAGTATTGGAGAGTTCAAAAAGCTTTTGCATTTGATTTAATGACAGAGATTACTTTATTAATTTCAAGGCCCTTAGCAAAAAAAGAGAGTGATATCAATTCAGCATCAACACAATGGAAACAGTACGTTCATATCTCTCCCTATGCCAAGCTGTGATTTCAAACTGCAAACCTGCAGAGAGCAGTGAAACAATATTAGAGAACAAGTGGGAGGGTGGCCAATCAATACATTTTAATTCTGAAGAAGAAGCGAAAGTCCTGCGAAATTCACACAGCTTTTTCTAAACCACAAGTGAGGTCTATTATCTTAATATCTACCAAAAAATATATGAATCATGGTCTTTAAGTGGAGGCAATGTGAGAAAGAGACATAAAAAGAAAAGGAGACAGGGTAAGAGACAGAGAGAAAGAGAAAGGCTGGTTGAGAGAAGAATAGGGACTACGAAGAGAGATGGAGAGAGAGCGAGTGGCAAGAGATACAGTCCAGCAATTTCACTGTTCTTGGTCAGAGGGACTCTTGATTCATTCATGATGTTGCCAACCTTCAACTGCGAATGCATGACCGAGCAGAAATTAAAACTCCAGGAGTCAGCGCACTCGCTGAGAGACCGTCATGGCACTGACCCGCTTCTTCCCTCATCTACATGTTCGTACGCCCCTCCTCCTCTGAGGATTGCCCCCAGAAACATCTATTATCCCTCCTTCATACCTCCTTTCCTTTTAAAGCCATATCCTGGGAGCCGCCAGAATGTCTCTCTTCCAGAATGGAACATCGTCAGCTCCCTAATTTGCAGTGAATCCACTGGAGACCGGGCAATGCAGCCATGTGTAACTCCACTTTTGTAATGGCCGTATGTAGACCCACTGGGTAGCACAAGAGAACCCAACCATTCTGTTCCACATAATCATCCACCTGAAGTGCATTTACTGTTAGAAGGTGATGAGTGTGCACACATTATACTGTATATTTTCTGCTGAAATAATATGAAATCATGGGGCTATTTGTGGTTTCTGCTAAGAATTCCAGAAAGCTCCTCATGGTTTTGATTTGATTTTAATTTGCGCTTCAGTATTAACTCTCAATAGTGTTGGCATGTTTCTTCTTTGTCTTGATAGAATTAGAGATTTTCTTGGCAATGAGGACTTGGAACTTGTGTGGCAGTTGTCTTCCTTGTTTTTTTTCCTTCCACAAATGGGATCAGAATGACAGCATGAACAAGAAACACGGCGGCGATTGTCGCATCTCACTCTAACAGCATATCACGGGCACAAGCGATGTTCAGCAGACCTGAATGCACTGAAGCACTAAACTGGTTCCATGAACTGATCTTTTGTATGCAGAATTTCCCACCAACTAGTAAGTGGTTTCTAATGCAGCCAGCCAGCATTCTTTCTAGGAAACCATCAATGAAAGGAAAGCACATTTTCCTCTGCCAGTGAGCGGAGCCAAGCAAATTGCTGGGGGTGGGTTTCACCCAATTGGATCACGCCCCTCCTATGCAATTATCCCTGGCATGGTGACATTCTTACTGTGTGCTTCCAGTAGGTATGGGAGCAGTAAAAATGATTCTCATTAGCATTCCCAAATCCAGAGGAAATCTGCCACAGAGAACACCAAATCCAGGCCTTTATGAGTCCTATAAAGTCTACTTGAATCCCAGGTGCACAGCCATTGAACTGACATTCTATGTCTGGACATGGATAATCATCTGGTGAATTAATTATTTGTGGCTCTGAAGATACAGGTAGATGACGCACTTGTGGTCAATATTGTTGCTTATATAGAAATCAGTGTTTAGCATGTGTGTGTGTGAGCGAGAGAGGGAGAGAGAGATAGACATTCCTGTAGCAGAATAGAATACACATTAATAGCATTTCATGTGTTCCTCTCTAATGCCCTGAAACAGGCAGACCGGATGCACATGGATAATGTATTGCTATCCTGTTTAGTTGCTCTTGTTGAGCAAGTCAGATGAAAAGACACATCAAGCAGAAAGAATGCAAGCTCGACAGCCCCCATGTTATCCCTCGTCAAGAGACAGGGAAAGAGCAAGTGGCTGATATGTCCACTCCCATCTGATTGCCAGTGATTCAGAGCTAGTGTAGCTGATCCACATCCCCTGCTGTCCACCCTCATATAGTCTGGCCGTGACAGAGCACATGTAAAAATACTGACGCCTCATTGTCTACCTCACAAAATACAAAATACTCTTCAGTCATGTCATTCTATTACCTCCAAATTAACAATGATTTCTTACTGTGGTGTTGATATTGCACTGAAGCATGGAAATAAAATCGCTGGGACTCAGGCATGGAAAGGCTTACAGTCAGGAACAAGCTGCTTTTCATTGAATGATGCAGACACCCCGGTAACAAGGGTTATCATTGGTGTGATGTTGTGAAACATCCAACATGACGCCTCAGAGCAGAGGGGAGAGTATTCTTTGGACCTACAACACTTCCTAGTCTGTTGTTTAATGATTGTGGGAATAATGGTGAAATCATCTTGTCATGGTTGGGCATTCTCTCCAGATAAGCTCATAGGTACCTGTGGTTGACAGGTCATCCTTGCTGAGCTAACCCGACACATCCTCAAGAGTGTAAAACTGCAGGGACACATTCTGAGTGAGCTGTAAAAACATTAACTGTTTCAGAGGAAATCACTCATGTGTTTTATGCTCCCATAAAATATTTTGCCCTTTAATTTCTTCATAGCAGTAATGGTAAAATGTAACTAAACCTGCACAGTTTATCCTCACATAATCAAACTATTGAACTACATTTACATTTTTCAGAAGTAGCTTTCCCCCCCAAGTTTCCATAGCAAATACTGTAAGTCTGTCACAATAGTTTTCCATTTGTGACACTTCATCTTCTTTGCTCTTGAATCAAAAACATGAAAACAGGGAAAGAATGAAGGTCCGAAGAGAAGAGGAGAATAAAAAAACTGGATGATTTGACCTTCTGATTTAGTCAATTCCTCCACACTGGCCTCCTCTCGGCTTCTCCCCTCCCCTCTCTTGCCCTCAGCCCTGTGCCGGACACATCTTTTTTGGATGGATAAATAGCACCGATGTGCTTTAATAGCCTCAGTCCCAAACAGTAGCCGACCATAAATAAAAGGAACTTTCCATTTATCTCTGGGAGAAAAGAGTTCCTATTAGGGTTGCTGTTGCCACAGGCACATTTCCTCCTTCACCGTGTGCTTTCCAGATTGCCTGGTTGGTTCAAGGTGCTATCGAGTGCTCACCAGGACAATTACACACTGGGAACCCCCCTCCATTGTCACCCCATACACGCCACACACACACCCCTCCCCCTATCCCAGCCAGCGATGGAGGAGATGCTGCAGACGATAAGGTTGGAGGGGAATAATGGGGGGAGGAAGGTGATAATGGTTTGCTGAATGGTTGGAATAAAGTATCATTGCTTAGTGCCTCAAGTCAGACACTGACGCTAATGCAAGAATTTGAACCCCCCCCCCCTCCCCAAACCCCCATCTGCCCAGCATAATAATAACCAAACAGACCTTATATAGAGAGAGAGACAGAGTGAGTGAGATATATAAATAAAAATGCTGAACATCTTTCAGCAATGACTTTATTTTGCCTTTGGGTAGCAACAGTCTTCAGACGCCCCTTTATATCCCCTATGGTGCTGTGATATTTCTCCCTTTCTGTATTTTTTTATCATTTGATAACATAAAAAGTACAGATTGCTGCAAGGACCCATACAGCTTCATGAAAAGCAAGTGTTGGGTTTTAAATAGACCGTGCCCTACCAGTGTGAGCATGTCAATCTCATTTCAGGCCTGTCCACCAAATCTCAACTTGTCCTCAGCGGACACCTATCAGTTTCTTACAGTGGTGTGTGGGGGGGGGGGCAGGCTCGGAGTGCGGATAAGGATGTTCCCCTTACACCTATGACCAATGGCTTGTTACATCTGAAAAACGGGATGGCCCATTGCAGTACGCCCGCTCGCTCTATGTGATCCATTTTGTAATTTTTACATCTGACTGGACTTTTGACTTGGCGCTCAGTCTGTTCTGCTGCCGCTTTCTGTAAAAACTGAAATAAAGGGTTTTTTTACGGTAATTGTTTTGTTGTTGTGCAGATTCCTCGTCTTTCAAGGAGATTATTTTCCTAACACAAGCGGGTGGAACTTTAGCCAAAGACAGGATGCATGAATAAAGAGATGAGAAACTTATTCTGCAAATCTTCAACCACAAAGGGGGGAGAGGAACGCTGATCCAAGATCGGGAGGAAAATCTTAGATTCCAGAGTGACTCGTTTGTGCTCTATCTCTGCATGGACAGCCTCGCTTCTGATCTTGCTACCACACAGTGGCAGAACGCAGAAAGAACAGACAATTCATAGGCCCTGACAAAGCAGCCATTGTGCTGCATTGGAGAATGCCTCGTCTTGTGCATGCAGACAATGATAGGGGAAGTTCACAGCCAGGATTGAGAGCTGCCACAGAGAGGCTTCCAAAGATGCTTAATCTTGAGCTGTTAAGATGGTGAACCAATTGGAGAATACAGGCCTCCTATTACTAGGGCCTGCTCTCAAATTGTGTGCTAAAGGATGAGGCCACTGTGATCCCAACTGAAACCTGTGTTTCTCATAACGATTTTTGAATTCTTCCCATTGAATTTGCCTGTTTTCCCTGTAAAACACGATGAAAAGCGAGGATAGTCGCACACTCTATAATGCTCAAAAATGATTTATTATCAAAAACCAGCGTTTCGACAGTGTCTTCCTCAGAGTGCAGGAAAACACTGTGTGTCGAAATGTTGGTTTTTTCGATAATAAATGATATCTGAGCATTATAGAGTGCGCGACTATCCTCCCTTTTCATGGTTACTATGTTAGTCCAGACCTCGCAAAATTTTGGGTGTGTGTCCTCCCCATAAATTTTCCTGTAAAACACGGCATAAATTTCTAAAGCCTGTTTTCTTTGCCTGTAGAAAGCCTCAGCTGTTTTTAAAGCCAGTACCTACATTTATGGTGAAAATGTATGTGTTCATATTAAAGTGAAATGTTATACTTTTGCAGAGTGTAGGGCTTTTTCAGAGCAATGCTGTTTGTACAATTCATTCCAGGTGTTTATTTTCACCCAGGGTTGTGTATCCTGTTTTATGGTTTGAAGCATTTCAATAAAACAGCACCACATATTAAACCATACTATGTCATTAACATACGTACGTATATACATGGCTCAGGATTAAAGTTGGAATTAATATCTCACATATGTCTTTGCTATATGTGATATTGTATATGTTTTAAAAATGGAATATTAACAAATGCAGGTTTTTAAACAAATAAAACAACAAAATATTAATTTCAGAACAGTACTGAAAATTGTAACAGAAATGGACAGTCACTCTTTTCATCTGTTTGGTAATAATATCATTAGGCTTTACAGTTTCTTAATACCTCCATAAACTTTCAAAGGGGTGTTTTTTCACAGCCCTGGCTAAGTGGTCTTACTCGCCTGTGATAGGGTTCTCTGTTGAACAGGTTCTGGAGATAGCAGGCCTCTGGTGGCACGGCTTCTCTCACAGGTCCCCCTTTGGCATAAAAAAAAAACAAGGAAGAAAATCTTGGAGAGAAAGGAGAGGGCAGGAGGGAATTGACACAGAGCTTGGCTATGAGCCAGAGCCGGCCTCCTTGCGTCTAATGTACGAACGGGGATTTATTTAAACAGTAAGAAGAGAGGACAGCTTCACAGTGCCGGATTAATTCTGCTTTTTATTCAGAAAATAAAAGAGACTTTGAATTATTAAGAGATAGCGGGATTAGAGTCCTCTTTTTCCAACCCCAATCTACACTCCTTTTTAATTTCCACTTCATTAGAATTCTTTTTGAAGTATTTTAATGTGGACAAAGGAATAAAAAGAGAGAGAAAGCTGAAAATATTAAATATCAGTTAAACAGTATTGAACATAAGCCTAGACCTCCTTTTTTCACTTTTATATTGATCCTGCCTTCTTTCTTCACAATTACCAACTTTTATTGTAGGTTCAGAGAGGCCGATTTGAAAAGGAAACAGCTTCTATCTACTATTCTTCCCAGGGCTATAAGCTGTGGTGGGGTATCTTTCACCCTCTCCTTCTCTCAGTCTCGCTCCCTATGCAAAAAACCCACTTCAAATCCTTAAATAAGGATCGGTCTTAGCCCAGTTTGCATAAGCAGGGAGCGCCTCCACATTGGTCCACCTCATCATTGGTCGGGTGTCACTGAGGGCAAGGTGTCAACATGGTTTGCATGGATGGAACCTGGGGTAAAAGGGTCACTATTAAAGAAGGTAGGATAGAGCACAGCAATCTTCTCTGAGAAAATACCCAAACTGCTTTTTGAGCTGTATATTTCCTCTCCATGATGCTAATGCCCTAGTAATGTGATATAATATAGCATAGCATAGCATCAAATTTAAAATGTGTTTCATTGTGTGGTGCATTCAGTTAAAGCACTAACTCGCAGTTCAGGATGTGCCTGACAGATGTGCAGCCCTCCAGCACAATGGCTGTGCAGCTCAAACAGTCCACTGCAGAGTGAAAAGAACCAATCGCTGGTTTTTGCAGGGATGTCTGAGCTGGTTGGTGCTTTCCTAAATTCACAGCGGACACTGCAGCAATGGCCTAGGCTTATCTTATGATTGGGTATTGCAAATTTGGAAATTTAGGAAAAAAAACCTGAAAAAATGAGAACAAAAAATATTATTTATTTTCTCGCTCCCTGTGGAAAGAACTGTATTACATACAACACATTATAATGCTATGTGAATTATATTACATTTTTCCTCCTAAAAATTATATTTTTTCATTCATCATCAAAAAAATATTTGATTCAGCACCTGTGTTCAGTCATTATCAGCTACATTGTACTGTGCATTAGAGAATTCTCAGCAGCTATGTAAAGTTCAGTTTCGCAGAAGATTCTCTGTCAAACAACTGGTCCGTAATCTCTGGCAATTCTCCTTTGTGCAGAGGATTACTGCTGAAAGTGTTACTGGCTATTTACAGCCTGTACAGTTACCACAACAGCCCCTTCTGCTCAAGCCCAGCCACAGCTAAGCCACATTTAGCATCTGTAACAAAGCTGAGGTTTAGAACAACTTTATGAAATGTGACCAAGGCTATTTGAACTGGAGGTTTGCATAACAATTTGCCTCTATGGATTACCTGTGTAAACTAGAGATGAGTCCAGATTTGTGCTGTGTGTTTTGCTTATGTAAAGAGCGCTTCTCACTCGTCTCCCTGGGGAGGGATGAGTGACTCTGAAGCAAACACTGCTTTGTCCTAATGCGCTAACAACCCTCTCTTCCCACTGTAGCTTTTCTTTTGCTCTCAAATGGAAATCTATGGGCAATCAACAAGATGGCTTCCTGTTGTGTTGACAACAGAGAGTAATGAAAATGTGCATCATGAACTGGACCAGCACAGGTCCCTGTTAATCACTATGGTGATCTGAGCAAGTCTGCATGAGAGCCAAAATCCCCCCTCAAAAAGAATCCTGTGATTTGGTAATTACGGTGAATCAATCTGCACTCAGATTTACATGAAATGACAACTGTACTACTACAATGGCCAGATGTTTACCTTAGAATTTCACATTGAGGGCAGCCTTCTGGTTACATGTTTCCTAACATCTTGCCATTTTGTAAGTTTTCTTGTTTAAAGTGATATCTCCTTTGTATGGTTGTGATATTCTTATTCCTTTTAGGATATTTAAGATATTGTAATATGCTGTTTAGTAGTTGCAGCCAGTGCCTGCAGTTACACTTTTTTTTTTTAATTATTTGAATATATCTTGTACAGCATTGCACAACCATATAATAAACAAACAGAAAAATTTGTCATTTTACTTGCAGACTGGGACCAAATGGGAGGTCCCTGTTTTCAGTGGCTTGTCTGGAGTCTCCTCCTGTTTGCTCAGTGACGTGTAGAAATAAAAAGTCAAGGAGGGCACTAGAGTTCCTTTCGTGCGAGCATCTGTGACTTATCGCTCCATCAGGCCCAAGTGTTTGATTTAAATCCTGACTAGATGGGCCTGTGTCTGGCTGTTGTTATTTAAATAAAACAGCCCCCCCCCCCCCCCCCTGCCTCTGCCCTGACCCACTGTGAACAAGTCTATCTTCAGAAACACGCCGGCTTGTTATGGTAATGATCAGTGTGCATCAGCCTCCCTTGGGACACCCCGTTATCCCCCTGCATGGGGGGGAGGCAGGGCCTCCTCTAAGGGCTCTGATAAAACCTACCATTACATGCTTGTAAACAAAGAGGCTAGGAGGAAAAGTGTGTAAAGAGATGGGGCAGGGGTGGATGGCTAAATGGCAAATGTGTCCATACAAGGGGTCATGATGGCATAGCATACTGAGAGACTGCTGTACCTGCAGTGTGCATGAACTTGAACTCTTTTTTAAGTTAAAATGTCTCATATGATCTGTGTTCTACAGATGGTAGTGCTGCTTTTTCAATAATACAAATTTACATTCATCAAAGGCATTATGGAGTCAGAATATATCAACACAAATATCAGGCTCCTGATATGTCAACATAATTGTTCAATCTGTAATCATACATGTCCACTTCTAATTATAATAATAATAATGCCTTTTATATAGCGCCTTTCTCACACTCATTGCACCAGAATGCTCACCACACATCAGCTGAGCTGGAAAGGGAGAGAAGAATTTAATTATAAATTTTTTTGCCAATTAAACTGGGGGATGATTAGGTGGCAGATTGAAAGAGCCTGGGTTGGGAGTTTAGCCAGGACACTGGGGAAACCCATACACTTTAATGACCACAGTGAGTCAGGACCTCGGTTTAACGTCTCATCTGAAAGACGGCTTCTCCTACAGCACAGTGTCCCCATCACTGCACTGGGGCATATTTCACCAGAGGGAAGACTGCCCCCTCCTGGCCAAACACCACTTCCAGCAGCAACTTTGTTTTCCCAGGAGGTCTCCCATCCAAGTACTAACCAAGCCCACATCTGCTTGGCTTCTGCCATTCCGCAGGAGCAGATTGCATGGTGGTATGGCTGCTGACTTTTCTATGTTCAGCTACACTTTCGATGAGTAATTGTTTAATCACGACAGCATTCTGTCGAACATGAAGTTCATAAACATCTAGCATTGGGCATTATTGTGTCATTAAAAATGTTCTGCGCAACAACCATAACCAAAGCAGTATATGTGAATTAAGCCAATTTCTGACCCATACAATAATCTAGAAAGGCAAAATGTATCATTTTCATGCTTCCATCTGTATGTGAGGCACAGTATCTCTGCCAAATAATCATTCAGCCTGTTTACCAAAATAGACTTGTAAATGAGAAAGACTAGCTATTGGGCAAGTGCAGTGATAGGGAGAGGGCCCAGATATAATTAATACAGTATATTCATTTTACCAACTTCCAGACTGGAACCACTCCAGGGAGCAGCAGAGGGAATAAGTCATATATTAAGAGGGCAGAAAAAATACAGAACAATGTCAAATGTGGTGTTGAAAGAATCTCAGATAAAAATCATCTATTTAAACAAACCTAATGCTTGACTGCTTGTCGGGGCTGCATTTCATACATAAAATATGTTCAGTCACTGATAGTGCCCTTATCTTAAGAAAGAGGCAGGCAAAATTTGCAGCCTGTGTGCTGAGCGGGATTGTTTGGTGGGGCTGATAGTGGCCCAGACCCAAAGATGTACACAAGATTGCATCTGTCTGTCAGGCAGGCAGGCAGGCAGCGACGTCAAGGAGAGAGGGGGAAATGGAACAACTGCCTGAATGACTGGGGTGAGCAGGGTGGACCTGTGACCAATGTGTCCCGACCCGGAGAAGAGACCTCCCACTCCATCCAAACTGTGCTTATGGGCACTGCGTCAGGAGATGTGTGGAAAAAGACTGGGGAATTCCCCGATGGGTAGTGAAAATAAGATAGGACTGCCAGGAGGGAAAGTGGGGATTGGCAATATTTGAACTTCCAATGCTTATATACTTTGATACAATCAAAGCTCTGATTTAATTGGACCCCCCCCCCACCCCCCCACACACACACACACACACAATTATGTAACTGACCTAGCTCTAGAGGTTAACTTGTGGCTGATTATGTGGCAAAATGACATGAGAGATCCCAACTGAGAGTTGTTGCACCCAATGTTGCACTACTCTGAACTACAAACCCCAATTCCAAAAAAGTTAGGACAGTATGTAAAATGCACATAAAAGCAGAAAGCAGTCATTTGTAAATGATCTTTTACATATATTTAATTGAAAACAGTACAAAAAAAAGATATTTAATGTTTTACCTTTCAACTTTATTGATTTTTGTAAATATACACGGATTCCGAATTTGATGCCTGCAACACGTTCCAAGTTGGGACGGGGGGGGGGGGGGGGGGGGGGGGGGGGGGGAAGCCTTGGAAGTTAAAAAAAAAACACCTGTTTGGAACATTCCACAGGTTAACAGGTGATGCTATCATGACTGAAAGAGTCATGTCTTATTTTCATGTACTCTTACAAGCGATACTATAAACTCTGCATTTGAATGGATCTCTATGGGAATTGGGGGTGGGACTAGATTATGCTGTAAATTACATGGGAATAGTATGGAACCCATGGTTGGCTAAATAGCTCTAAGTAATCAAGGGTCTAAGGTATCAAACAAGCCTCAAACCATCACTCTGCTGCCAGATATGCAGTGTATGGATGGATCATTTTAAGGGTTGTTTCTCCTCATTTTCCTATGGAAGTCTATGGAAAAATAAGTCAGGAGAAACAACCCTGCAGGTGATGTTTGAGGCTCATTTGATATCTCAGACCCTTGATGACTTACAGCCATTCAGCCAACCATGGGTTCCATACTATTCCTGTGTAATTTACAACTTAATCTAGTCCTACCCCCCAATTCCCATAGCGATACATCTATAATGTTTAGCCAACATTACACAACCTGTATGTGGTCTGTTTGTTTACATGTCCATGCAGCTTGTATTACGCATATGCACACAGTGTAATGCAGGTAAGGTTGACATGGCAACAGACAGACGCCAACATGGAGCCTAGTGAAGGTATGATTTTGTTGCTTTTCCAGATTTGTTTTTAGAAATTGAAGCTCATTTACTGTATTTCTGGACAAAAATGACTATTTCTGGACTATAAAAAGCCATTTGAAGAACCAAAAAATCATACCAAAATGACACCTACAAACACAACCCATTAGCTATACACTACAGATAAAACCATTATCTATAATTAGGTACATACATATATTTTCAACATGGTTCACCTTCTGCTCTTACTGGTCTGTCTGACTTGTTTTCGGTGAAAGGAGGGAGCAGGGGGGTTGATTAGAACTTATTGATTAACGTTATATTACATTTTGTTGCCTGAATTTACTTTACTGGGTTGAGAATGAATGCATGTAATTCATATAGAAATTATGAATTTGCATTGTATGAACAATAAATAAAATGTAATAGAGGTAGCTAGGTAATTTAAGTTATCTAGAGTGCCATGCCACACAGGACATGCTTGCTGGGACTCAAGGTTATTGATGATGGCTTTGTGTTTACAAGCAAACACTAGCTAGGCTAGTTAGTGTTCCCTCCCCTGTTAGCAAACCAACTAATCTTTCCTACTCTCTGTTAGCTAGTGTGTGTTTACCTGTTAGCTAGCTAGCATCAATAGAGTCCCTCCCTGTCAAAAGTTATATCAACCTAGATAGCTATAGTACAGGAGACAGTAACATTATCGTAAGCCCAACGTTACCTGTTACTGATTCGAATCGAAAGCTTCTGCTGGAGGTCCATGTTGCAATTTAAGAATATTCAATGTGACTATGTTTAGCCATTGTGTGTGGAGACTACAGTTGTCTGAAATTGAAGGTAGCACACACTTTTTTCTGAGATCATAAAAAAGTATGCTATGCACAACTGAAGAGCGATTGGTTAATCAAGTGATCTAAGCAGCTTTTGGCCATCAATATTTTGGTGAATACTGATTGGTTGCAAAGTTCAAATACATGATGACAATGCGGATCTTATGTTTTGACATTGTTGTTTTTATGTTTTCCAAGGCAAAAAATATCAGTATATGTTAAACTCCGGGTCATTTCTTGGTGGTGCTATTGCAATTTCTGCTGTTGATATAGCAAGCCCCCCCCCCCCCGTAGCACCGCCGAGATAGCTGTGGAGGATGATAGCCTATTTGGTGGGGGAAGGGCTGGCGCCAGCGCCCTCACTCACCGCTCACACACACAGCTGGCAGGCAGACACTCAAAGGTTACTTTTACAGTTATATAGCTCAGATTTCCTTTTTAAATTAAATAATTACAGAGGTCCGGACCTCGGTGATCTCATAGCTGGCTACGGCCTTGGTGAGATCATATAGGCATACAGACTATTATATAGGCAATTTCTGCATTCCCGTTTACTGAGAATAAACTTATTCATAAAAATATATGCTCCAGAGCAGCGGTGCACAAACTGTAGGCTGCGATCCAAACTTGGGTCGCGAGAGATATCTATTGGGTAGCGGAATCATGTAGGCTACAGCAACATTCCAATAGAACTAGGCTTATATGAACAAAGTGTTAGTATTCATTAATGTTATTCTGCATTTGTACAAATAAATAGAAAATAATAAAACTACTTAAAACACATTTTTTACTGTTTACATTGACTGCGTTTCATATGATCATGAAAGTGCCTACTTTATTTAATCTTGACCATGGTGCTTCATTAGGCTAACCTACTACTCACTTCACTCCACGAGAGAGCGGCGATTCGCCAAAATGCTGGTCACAGTTGCCCTTGATGCTCTTCATTACAAGCGAGCTAATTACTTGTTTATTGCTGTTACAAGTTAACGGCTTTAGCTAATCATTGCGATCCAGTCTTAATTTATTGCAGGACACAATAAAACATGCATTCTTAATCTTCGTACCCAATGTGAAAAACAGCAAAAGGAAAAAAAACTTTGCAAGCACCCATCTTTATCCGATAATTTAAGGTCATAATCTGTGTTTTCGAAACTCGATTTACAGACCTGGGGCCTAATTTTACACCCGGCGCAAACTGAAACGCAAGCGTCTTTGCTATCTTACCCGGTGCAGAGTTCATTATAGCGCCTAGCGGTCACGTTGTTCAAATACCAAGTGATATTGCGCCCATAGCAAGTGAACTGGGCGGGCTGGTTTTAAGATGAGGTGTGGCCAGGATAATTTTTGGCGTATTGCTTGAGCCAGCAGAAAGCGCTTGCGTTAAAATCACCACAAACCTGGATTAAATGAATGTTGCCGTTTTTTACATGTTATTTTAATGGTGCATAAGTGCGTGTACATAGGCGTGTGCACAACGCGCGTATGTTGCTGTGCATGTAAACGTACCCATTGAAAAGCTTTTTTATTGGAGGTGACAAAGATAGCAGCCAACCAGATTATTGTGTTGTCTTAATGTGCTGTAATCAAGCTGTAGTTCCCAAAGGACGAGTTTTGGTTATATTTATCAAATTATTAAACTTACTTGTTGACAGGCTTTAAGCTAATATGTCTGCTTGAAAGCTTAACTTTAGTTGGTTCCGCAATTTCTTACTAGTTATTATGCCGTTTAATGGACCAGCTTCTTGTTGGACTTGTTATACAAATAGCACTCTCAGAGAGACTTGAGCATACGTCATAGACCGTGAAAAAATATGGACAAAGTCACTGTGATGTCACCCATTGCCTTCCCATGGGCTCGTAAAAACCGATTTGAGTCTGTCTTTTTTGCGGCCATGTTTGTACAGTCTACTCAGTGGAGCCGAAGTGACATTGTCGGGAGGATATGGTCATCATGCTACGTGCACAGTATGATTGACAGTTTGGGGTGGAGAAGCCCATGACCTTGACCCAAACCATAGAGCGTTAATATGTATGTCTATGACCCAAACCCACCATTTTCTGTTGCAAAACAAACTTGCGGTAAACGTCCTTAAAGGGGCTATATGTAACGTTCAGAAAATTTCTCATTACTGACACCGGTCACCGTAAGTGAACTGCAGCCAGTTCTGTAGCTGGAGCAGCAGCGAGAGAGGGAAGGCACTCGGAAGAGTGCTTCGACATCACATCACATTTACAAAATTATTTTACGGGCAAGCCCGACCAAAATTCTTATAAAAATACGCATAGGCTCTTATATGCAACGGAGAATGTCGGGGAAGGTCTCATTTTTATAAGTCACTCTGTGATCTGTCCGAATTATTTCTACTGCTTTGTAGTATGCTTGATCCGGGTTACCCAGAGTGATGTGTGCAGCGAGGTTGACGTTTTTTGCTTTCAGCCAAAGTCCATAACAGATGAAACCAGCAAAAAGGGGTGCCAACTTTAATTGTCAGTTGAATCAGTAATATTCACGGTGTCGCGCTAGATGAGCATAGTATAACGTTATCAGTTAAAAATGAAATATGTCGTCAGTGTTTTTGTGTTAGCGTCTTACGCTGTGTTCTCAAAGCGAGCAACTGGTGGTCGATGAGTCGGTCAATTCTACTAGGCTGGGGGCGGGGCAAGAGCTTCCCGTTGTGTCATCCAAGTCAGTTCGTGCAGCTACAATTCTTTGATGAAGAGAAACAATGGCAGTAGCCTACGTATAACAAAGACATATTTGCGATGCATTCTATTCTTTAGTTATGTCATGACACTGATAATTATGTGTTCTCGCTAGCTAGCGATAGGCTAGCCTATATCTATCTTTGTCGCAAGCTAGCGATATTTATCTATCTATCTAGATACATAGATAGATTTATGTATAAAACTCAACATGTAGTTTGGCTCAATGTGATATTGGTAGAAAAGCCACATACTGTATATTCTTTAAGGTTATGTTATACATTGAACAGGACGGGGTAGGCTTGGACCATTATTATTAGCTGTTCCTCCATTGCTGCAATTTGAGTGAAATCGGGCAGAACAATTATTCACAAAATGGTTTTGTGTCGGTTGGACAAATATGAAGCGTGGAACTCTGATTGGCTGTTACGGCTGATGGTCACTCAAAAGTTAAATTGCGGGCAACATTTAACGGCCGATTTTGATCGCTCAGTTGCCTAGTTGCTGAGGTCGTTGACCGTCGCTCAGCTTCATAGAGAATGAATGGACTTCCGGCGACTGGGCGACCGAAGTTGCTCAATGTGAGAACGCAATGTTAGATCCAGCTAGTTAACGTAGGCTAACTATCGATGTGGTAAACGTTTGCTAAGTTACATAACGTAACGTTACATTGCGCGGATTATCCGTTAAATTGAAGTTACAGATGAAATGATAACGTTGGTAGTTTGAGTTAGCTAACACTAGCTATCTGGTAAATTGACTATGTTATAGCTAATGTTATCTGTTAAATTTAGCACGCGTTTCCATGGTACTTTTAACACTGCGGTAAAGCCAGCCGCCACATTATTTTTAATGTGCGTATACTACCAGTATTGCGTATACTACCAGTATTGCGGTAATACATTTTCAGCATGTAAGGGCACCAGGAGGAGGGAGCAATTTCAAAATTAAATCACATCCATTTCATTGGTTAATGGCCTTATTTTGACTGCTGTTGAAAAGAAACTCCACAATATAAAATAGACCATCTCATACGCACTTAAAAAAGAGTTTCAAAGTAAGAGACACATTCCATGCTCCCTTGCAGCAGCTCTAACTGACTGTCCCTGGTTTAAAACATTATCTTTTGCTCTCTGGTCATGTCCAGTAAACACAACGATAAGTAGGCAGGCTAAACATATTGCGGGGCGAAAGTACCAGCACTGTACTTTCGTACCTCCCCGCTCTCTGGCAACTTAGCCCTAGCTAGCACACAAGCCCAGCATGATACGTAAACATAATATAACCATTTACTCTACAAATAGGTCTACAATGTAATAGGTTTGAATTTGTAAATACATCCACACAACTATAAAACCGGAAAACAATTTTTTACTTAACATCAACGTGGATGCATATCTTTGCTAATACACGACCAATCGCGCTGATTTTTTTCTGTGCTCGATGATGTCCTGGGACTACACATATGGCGTAAATTTCGTGACTCTGACTTCCATGCTATGCGAAAATCGGTCCGTGTACAACCATCCCTCCTGTACATTCGTACCGCATGTCCCCCCACAATGTTTAGCCTGCCTACCTTGCATTGTGTTGACAGGGCATGCCCAGGGTTAGAGCTAGTGATAGGAGATTTGACTCTTTTTACTAGCTCGAGTTTGTATGAGTCACTCACCAAAGAGAGTCGGGTTTTGGAGTCACTCGAGTCATCAAGTCAGTCTAACTTCTGGTTTAGCCCTCCTGAATGGGATAAAATAGTGAAATAGTGCGGCGACTTTGAGACTTTCCAAATGTTATCGGAACGAATGGATCAAATTCTGATAGTGAAACGAGTTATTTTGCGGGGGTTGTGACGCTCAAAAAAAATGATTCACCGTCTTATAGCCGCTCCTTTTCCCATGATTGTGTACAAGAAAACTGCTTTCGGACCTGGAAGTTGTAATTACACGGTTTGACCACTAAATAAAATTGGCTTCAAAGCCCGGCGCTGTTCTGGGGGCTTGCTTAGTACTCTCACTCACAAGTTAACAAGCTCAGGGCAGGGAGCGGGTTCCGGGGCTGGGGGAGCGAGTACTGGGTGACCGAGTGAGTAGCTATTTTGTGCAACCCGAGTCAGACAGCTCCGGGCGGGCTGGGAGAGCAAGTGAGTGAGTGAATCGTGCAGCCAGACCTTCAGCTCAGGGCAGGGAGAGCGAGTACGGAGTTGAAACAAGCGCCGAAAAGTGGTTGCTTTCTCACAGGGCTAGGTTAATACAGTGATTTACTTGATGCATTTCCACAAATACAGTTAATATAAGAGTTGCACAATAGTGTAACACGTTGTCTGGCATCGTCTTTGCAGTTCGCATTAGCGAGTAGCAGGTATGTCAGTGGCGAGTAAGTGAACGAGTTAGTGGAGGAGAGGACTTGTCACTCCTGAGTCAGTAAAAAGAGTAGTCTGTTTCGAACGATTCGTTCAATCTCGCACATCACTAGTTAGAGCAAGGAAGACATCTAGAGCAGGTCTCGTGGGTCCGCAGGTGTTCCAGAGAGAAAAAGATAATGTTTTAAACCAGGGACAATCAGTTAGAGCTGCTGCAAGGGAGTATGTAATGTGTCGCATCATTCTGCTCTGTTAGCCTATGTATGTAATTGGTTTTGAATGACACGTTCATTTGTTTTGAATGACAATTTTTAACGTTGAAAACACTGTTTAAATGTCTGAATCAATGAATTCACAAAGTAAAATAAAATGTGGAAAATTATGTTTGTCCTTAAAAATGGCTTTATTGATAGGTTTGTGGCAAGATGATGATGATAATAATAATAATAATAGTGAGTATGGAGCAACTCACCTTGTAGGCTACTAATCGACGGCTTGGAAGAGTGCAGTAAAAAGTAAAGAGCATTGGGTAGCAGAAATAAAGGTGTAACCTTGCTACTTAGCGGTTTATTGTCCTTTATGACAAACTACTTTTCCCCCAACTGGGTATGTACTATCGCCCCGATCGGTAGAGACAAAAGTACCATTGTGCAACTTTCGTTTTCCGTTTCATCAATTCCGACTCGTGCATTCAAATGGAAAATTAATATGGATATTGGCCGAGGACATTAGTAAGTCTCTCACGAATTCACTTTAAAGGAGTATAAATTAATACCGTCAGCGGTGGTTAACTAATCTACCAAGCATTTTAATAAGAATTGATTTGCAGGTGTGAAAATTGCACAATGCACTTTATTAAGCAAGTTTCCCAGACAGAAGACAGATTGATTACGGTCTGGATGTAACTCGCATTGAATACGTTACCCACATGTTTTCAAAGTTAACATATGTTCAACCTAAACCAACCTGTTTCACTAATGCACGGTAGCAATGTCGATATTCACTCTACATGAAATGCACTTAGCCGGTGGAGAGCATAGACACGAAGTAGCCTACTATTTTAATTCCCACGATGATACCATTAAATTACAAAGCTGTGATAAAGTCAATAATGTGGTATGTGGCATGAAAGTTCAAAATCATGTCAGCTGGCTCATCAGGTCGAGGTTTTACGGAATGTAAGTTACACAACTGAAAAACCATATTTTGACAGGTTTTACATTGGCAGTTTGTTAGCTAGCCAAATGGTTTTTGGAACTAAAGTTGCTAAAGTAGCATACCTGTCTAGCTAATAGGTCTATAGAAAATAAGCGTTTGCTTGTGATGTTAAGTCGTGGTAGGTAGGCTATATTTGCAGGCTGTTAACTAATTAGTTGGTCCAAAAGTAAAGAAAATAGTAGGGTTATGTAGTAAAAATATATTCCTGAAAAATGTGAGAATGCTTTTGAGAGGGATGATTAGTACAGTTGTATGCAGAACACCATAACGAATTCAGCATGAGTGACAATGCGATGTGTGCATTATCCGAATTCTCACATTAAAAGGTGGAGGATTGTGGCACTGCGAATGTCAAAGTCAATCCCAACCACGTGAGGTACCGCCCACGTCCCGCCTCTCTGAGGACGCACAGTGATCCCAGTGACGCAAACTGTCCCTGATTGGTCTTGAAAAAATGTTAATACAATGTCCAAACAACACAACTATTTCAGAAAATCGGCACATGGTGATGCATTAGATGAAGGAAAAGCGCCTATTGTGACTACATTTTCTTGTGGGAAATATTTTTTGTGGAAAAACCTTTGTTTAACAATTAATAAACACGGCCTAACGAGATACACATATCCTGTAGGCTAACTGTAGAGAGATATCCAACTGGATAGCGCGGCGCTACCCAATTTGACATGTTGTGCTACGCAGCCGGACATCCCGCGCTACCCAGTTGAATAGCGCAGAGCTACCCAGTTCGACATCCCGCGCTACCCAGTTTGAAATCCCACGCAACTTAGTTGAATAACGCAGAGCTACCCAGTTCGAAATCCCACGCAACTTAGTTGAATAACACAGAGCTACCCAGTTCAACATTCTGCGTGATCCAGTTGAATAGCGCAGAGCTACCCAGTTAGATCACTCGCGCTATCTGACTGGATATGTGGAGATGTCCACTGGGTATCTCGTGATGCCCACTGGGTGGCGCAGGATGACTGGATAGTTGGTGTCTTGTTAACTTGATATATGTAGCTTAAAACCTGGGTCGCGCAGAGCAACTGGATATACGGTGTCTAGTTTGCGTCGGCTTTTGAACTGTTCGGCCTACCATATTTGGGGTGGCATGTGAGGCAGTCCCAAAGCAGGGAAGGGGGCAAATTCTGTCATTTCCATGCTTAATTTCTTCTTTGAGCACTTTGGCATGGGAGAGTCACATGTTTATTTGCATACAGACAACTGCAGTGGACAGAACAAAAACTCCTGCATGATGTGGTATCTCATGTGGAGAGTGCTGACAGGGAGGCACAAGAGCATCACCATGTCCTTCCTTCTGACAGGCCACACCAAGTTCAGCTGCGACTGGTGCTTTGGTTTGGTCAAAAGGCTGTTCCGAAATACAAAAGTTGACTGTATCCAGGACATTGTCAGTGTGGTGGAACAGTCCTCTCATGTGAATGTGGCTCAAGTGTGTGGATGGGAAAATGGGCAAGTGGTTTGACACAGCTGAAGACAACAGATGTTCTCGGATAGTGACACAGAGAAGCAACATCTGCTGAAAAGAGAACTCCCATCTGTGAGTGAGATGCCTGAGCTGATCATCCCAAAAGGGCTAGATGCCAAATGGCAACGGTACCTCTATGAAGAGATAAGGCCATTCACCTCTGATGAATGTAAAGAAATTACCACACCACTTCTCAAAGACCCAGAGAGACTGTATGGACTATGAAGAGTATGTAACAGTTTTTTTGGTGCAACTGTTTAAAATTTTGTAAATACTTGTTATGTTCTGAGATTCTGTCTTGTCTGTTTTGTATTTTTTACTTGTTAATTTTTTTTGATTATTTGTGGTTTCACTGTTCTGTGTTTTGTATTACTGTCACTCCCTGTCTTCATCACACTTTTCGGGAGTCTGTGGGGATTTCGGTTTTCTCTGTATTTCCTCTGTCATGCGCTTCCTTCATTACTAATTACATTTCATTGTAAATAATACTAATTAACTAACAACCACTAACATCTTAGAATCAGGGTTTTCTACTAATCGACTAACTTACTAACGTCATCTTCTTTCCTCACTGCAGCTGTCTCTCTTTCTGCCTGTTCTATCACTAATTCTTTCTTTGGTTCCTCTATTACTACAGCTGACTCTCGTTTCTGCTTTCCATTCTCTAATCGTATGCACTTGCCTACTACCCAGTTCACGTTCAAGTCTGTGTTATGTGTGAATCCGGTCCGCATATTACGTGTTCCCTTGTCATTTTATTATCTGCTCTCCTCATTGTTTTATTACATGCACCAGTCTGTCATTTGCCCTTCCCGGTTCCTCTCACCTGATTCTCATTGTTTCTTGTCTCCCTCTGTGTTTATTCTTTGTGCTTTCAGTCCTTTGTTGCGAGTTCCTCACCATTTGTGTTTCCAGCTTTTGCGATATAGCTTCCGAGTTATCTGTTAGTATCATTCCGAGTTGTCAGTGTTATTCTGTTTCTGGGTTTTTTGTGTTTTCCCTCAAGCTTTTTTCTGTTGGGTTTTTTTTTTTGTTGCTGTCTTTTTGTTTTCTCTTGTTTCCCATTATTCCTAGTTTCGACTCTTGCCTGTGTTCTCGCGACCCTGATTTTAGGACTCTGTTTTTGTACCTCTGCTGTGCCTTCCCGGTTCCGACCCCTGCCTGTTCTGTGACCACTCTTTGGACTCTGTTTTTTGTACCGTTGCCCCCATCATTAAACTTTGGTTTTTTTGTACTCCCTGCCTGCTACTGGGTCCCTCTTTCCACCCATCCTTACAATACTAGTGTGCTGTGTTACTTTTAATTGTATATTGCCTAATCACTAACTTATATACTGTATATGTAGGGGTTCTCTATGCCAGAGACACGGAGGAAATATTGGAGATCCAGGTGCGACAGATAAGGAATCTTAAAGTGTTCAATGAACACCACTAAAACGGACAATAATCCGTAGTGGAGGGGGAAAATAAGGAGAACACAAATAACCTCGCGATAAAAGGCGAGGAGCTCGATATCCGAGCAAAACAAAATAAATAAGCAGTCACGCTTATCTAACTCCCGTTTGTGGAGCGAACAAACAGAAAGAAAAGAGGAAACTCAATAGACCCCTAAGACTTAAGGTGAGAGCACTCGTAGGTATGAGTATAAAACAAAGAAACGAAAACCCTAAGCTCTGAGATAAGAGCGAAAAAGATCACTTTGCTTTTTCTAAATTGTACTGCTAACAAGTCCCGCGTTGAGAAGCAAAGCAGCACAACTTCCTATACCTTTTTACCTGCTCGAATGTTACGTGAAATAACATGGAAGCGATGAGAAAGGGAGAAAGCGGGGTATAAGTAGTGAGCGGAAATGCAGGACAGGTGAACTCACTAATTTCCGAGACGAAAGCAAAACCCGTAGCGGAACACAGAAAAATCTGATAGATTACCGGTAAAAGAAAAAGGAATACAAAACACGGAGATAAGGAAAGGCATGATCCATGACAGTATAGCCAGTTGCCTACTGTTGATTTTACTGATTGATGTTGTTATGCCACAGTGCTAGTTGTTTATTGCCAAAGTATTCCTTTTGTCCTTACTGCATGTGTTGTGCTTAATAGCAATTGCCATTTCAATTTAGACTACTGTTATTACGGTTGTGACTATTGTAATTTTATTAATAGGTTATTTATATTGGAGACATTGATCATTTTATAAATGAGTATATTACATATTATATTGTTCATTGTATTTATTATTATACTTTGGCAGTGTAATTATAATATTTTACACTGCAACAGAGGGTCAAATTGTGTAAATAATATAGAGATGATGTAACAAATCAGCCTACATGTGTTGTGTTTTTTTTAATATACTGAATGGAATGTAAAGGAATCTTTAAAGACTGTTTTCTCAGTTTAGCCTTTTTTGAGATATTAAAAATATGTAAAGAACATATTGTTCAGAATAGTCCAAAGTTTTCAAAAATATAAAAATCAGAAAAACTAAAATTTCACCATGTGAAGGGTTTCTCCAGGTCGCCACACATATATAAAGCCTTCATAAACATGACATAATGGTTTCATAAATCATACGTAAGCAAATGTCATGCTTCATAAAGGGTGACATAACACGTCAAATGTGACACAACCAACAATGTCACCTGGCATACAATATGCAGGGTGACATAAAACATGCTTATGTAGGTTGCGTGTGACATTTGCTATATAAAGCCTTTATATGGAGACTTTGTTTAACGTGTGACTGATTTCTTTTTAGACACAAGGATTTATTTTTTAGAAAGAATGATTTATTTTTAGAAACTAGGATTTATATTTAGAAACACGGATCCCTTTTTGGAAACATGGACTGCACCTCTGGATTTATATTGAGAAGCAATGATTTATTTTTAGAAACAAGGATTTATTTTTAGAAACTAGGATTTATATGTAGAAACAAGGATTGCTTTTTAGAAATATGGACTGCACCTCGGGGCCATCGTAGTGAGGGGAGCAGGAGCTGTGCTCAGTTCAGCCAGAGACCAACAAAGCAGTGAGGTGGAGCACAATCTGCTCCAGCAATCAATCAATGTATACCTATTTATGCCAATCACCATATCTCTCTCAATTTTTTAACACAGAATAATAGTAGTAAACAGTTTTATAGCCAACAAAGCACTCCTCACTCAGTTTTGCTCAATACAGTTCAATTCTCTTTCAATCTCTCATTCTCTCTGCTCATGGAATGTGTGTTGTCTGTGTGTGTGTGTGTTTGTGTGTGTGCATGCATGCAGTTGAAAGGTAGTGGGGGGGCCTTACCTACCTGGCCTGCATAAATGAGGTAGGTAGATATTTAAACAGGATTATCTGTCAGAATAAGGTATGCGATACAATCCACACAGATGCTCCGGAGCCGAAAAATTCCATTTGTCAGATCGCTGAGCCTCATGAATACCAAAGAATGAAAAAAAATAAACTGCCACCTTCCCTAAACTAATTAAACTTGTATTACATGTAGACATGCAAGGGCACTTCAAGTAAATATTCTCTTTTCATTTACAGAAAATATTAAGAAGCAATAATAACACATTTCCTGAAGATACACAACCCTGAAGACATTTAGCATCTCAGGAACAGCATAAAATGAGACATTTTACTTACTGAATGCTCAATGTTGCATCAGCACAGCTCTGATTGACCCAGAAGCTTACCAGGACAATAATGCCAAATTCTGTCAATTATTAATGACTTGTTCATCCACATTCAATTCAAAATCAGATGTCAATACTCAAGTATAGTATTGATGGTATTATTACATACAGAGATCTTCCTTTAATAATTCAGTCCCCTACTTATAAGTCAAACTTAAAGTGAAACTTATATGGTTTAAATTTACATAACAACAAAATGTATTTAAATTAATTGCACAGTAGTGCAACTTTGATAGCACACGGTTCTGCAACTGCGTGCTTGCATGTAACATTGTTTTTAAAGGAAAAAAGTGTTCGTAAACACTTATCTAACTTTGATTTTATAAAAGAACATGAATATATGGTGCCATCATAGCAACAGAAATAATTGTTGTTTTTACAGGCCTTGAACACTATCTTAGACACCAGTGGTTGACTAGAGAACATTTCTCAAATATATACTGCACAGTTGTTTGGAGAACACAGTAGACAGCGAGTTATTTAATATTTAATTCCCCAGCTTTTCCATTTTTATCTTACAGCAACATAGTGACTTATCTCACCCCCACCCCCCTCCCTCCCTCCAAAGTCATCCCGTATGTATTTCCATCAATGTGCCAATTTACCAAAAACATTGGTTTCCCCATCTTGAAAAGGGTGAATGCTTTACCGTAAAACCCATTGATTAACATCTGTCAAAGCTGGAAGCAATTCAAATAAAAAAGTTAACTGTTGTTTAGGGATGTGGTAGCAGGCGTATCCAAATGAATATGGTAAGCATGATGATGTACATATATCCCTGCAACTGCTGTTACTTCAATAGTGGTTGTGTCAGAGGTCTGGTCTGTCCCATCCCCCACCTCTGAGAGAAGGCAGAGTAATAATTTCACGCTGGAGCAGGTCTGCTGTAATCTGCATCCTCACAGGCTTGCTGTAGCACTTCACCAGGTGAGCTCTCCCACATAAACACACCTCCTTCCTCCATAACGACTGCTCGAGCTGAGTAAAAATCTGAATAAAAAAAACACTTCTACTTCACAACACTGACACTCTATCAGATGGATAATTGTAAAAAAACAGTGGTGTTGCTTATTTTATTGTCCTCCTGGGTGGCATGTCCCACTGAAGCAATGGTCCCAGGAAGCCGAAAGCACCATGCTCAATTTGCAATAGTGGCACCTCGAGGGTATGGTTTATAATTATTTTAAATGATCATTTCCTAAAAATCTGGAATTTATTCTTTAAAATGTGTTTTGATGGTGAAGTGCGGAAGGAACTCGAATGTGTTCATTTGAAAACTGGATATACAGTGATGTGGAAAAAGTACACCCTCTTTCAATTCTGTGGTTTTACATATTGGGACAAATCTAAGCATGATTTAGTCTTCAACAAGTCCAAACAGTGTGATGGTTTCCAGTGGCGGAGAATCAAATGCACTCACAAACGGTGAGGACCACAAATAGATTAAACCCCAAAAGGGTGGAAAAGAAAAGCAATAATCCTAGAAGCTAAAACAGCCAATTAATAATCAGCCCAGAAAAATAGGGCGAACTCGAAACACAAGTAAGAACACAAAACTAAGTCTCCTGAGCTCAATACTAGAGCTAACACGGGAAACCGAAAAAGAAAAGAACACCTTCGGCACGTAAACCTAACACGGCCAGAAGAAGGTGAAACAAAAGTGAAACCTCCAAAGTAAAACTCTCAGTGAGAACAGCACGGACAAAATAGCACAGCGAAGCTTACAGGAGTGGATAAACCTATACCTGAAAAGATCAAGCTATGAAGCAAGTCCCTCATGAACATAAAACAAGTTTAATATCACGAGGTCGCTTGTACCTGGTTATACCTGGTTCAATGTAATATGAAATGACAAAGAAGTGCCGGGGAAGCGGAAGTGAGGAACTTAAATACCCCGCAGGGAGAAAACACAGGTGAAATGAATAATGAGCACGGGGAAGCAAAAACCCGGACCGGAACGTGGAAAAAATTTGATAGATTCTCAATCGATGGAAACAGGACGAGATTCACAACGGAAAAGGAATAAATAACCCACAAACCATGACAAACATTATATAAATCTAACCTTATGTGATAAATGACACATAAATAACAAACTTTACTGTCATTATTTATTGACCCAAAAATAAGCGAATGCAAAAGCCTTCTGTAAAAAAGTAACACATTTCAGTCAAGCCGGAAAGTCTGCACACCCCTTTCACCTTCTCCACGTTTTATTAATGACAAAGTGAAAACAGGTTCAGACATTTGTGCTAATTTATTAAAAATCTAAATGTAAAATATAAGTGTGCACACCCTTTGATATGACACCCAAAAGTGAGCATTTTGTTTCCACTGATACTGCTCGAGATGTTTATACAACTTAATTGGAGTCCACCTGTGATAAATTAAATTGATTGGACATGATTGGGGATGGCCAACACCTGCCTATATAAGGTCCCACAGTTGACAGTGCATGTCAGAGCAAACTCCAAGCCATGGGGTCAAAGGAATTATCTGCAGACCTCAGAAACAGGATTGTGTCAAGGCATAGATCTGGAGAAGGGTACAGAAAAATATCTGCAGCTTTACAGGTCCCAAAGAGCACAGTGGCCACCATCATTCGTAAATGGAAGAAGTTTGGAACCACCAAGAATCTTCCCTAGACCTGGCCGCCCGAGTAAAAAAAAAAAAAGTGAAAAGAATCCTAAAATATAAAACCTATTCTCACTAAAAGGAGTTCCTGTGTTTCTTTTAAACAAAAAGGAAAACAGTCTCCCAGCCTATACCAATACCTGGCTTTGTGTAGTGGCAGGATTGACAGAAAAGCGCCAAGACAGGAAGACACAGTGCTTATAAAGCCGGAAGGACACCTGAACAGGTGTGCTCACTAAGTGCCGGGACAACCGAAAAACATGGCAGGAGCGCCCTGCCGCAGAATGGAAAAGCAACGTCCGCAGCACAGAACAAGCGAGCTGCAAAACCCTAACACATAGTCTAAAACAGGCTTTAAAACGTGCCATGCACAAGGTCTTTCCTAACTAACAAAGGGAAACGTGATTTATTTCTAAAATAAAATCCCAGCTAAATCTTTTTTTGGCTAGGTTTTGGCTAGATTATCCACACACTGCTTAAATGTCAGTTTCTCATCCACCCAGATACCTAAATATTTGTATGACGAGACCCTTTCAATTAGCTTGCCTTTGAGGGTCTGAATCTGTAAATGGCTGCATCTATCTGCTTCAAGATTGGAGAAGACCATGAATTGTGTCTTCTTGGCATTGAGCACAAGTTTAAGATTGATGAGATTATATTGCATTTGATTAAAAGCTATCTGTAATTTATCAAAGGCATCAGTAATGTTTGGAGCACTAGAGAAAATTATTGTATCATCAGCATACATATGGAGCCTTACAAATTCAACAGTTTTGCCAACATCATTAATATATAAGGTAAAAAGGACTGGTCCCAGAACTGAGCCCTGCGGAACTCCCATTGAAATCTCCCAAAACTCAGACTTCATGCCCTCCTGTACCACGCAATGTGTTCTCTCAGACAGGTCATTCTCATACCATTTTAAAGTTTGAACACTAAAACCAGTGTATGGTCAACAGTTTCAAAAAGCCGGGTGTTTGATGACTGCACACAAAACAAGGTGCAACCTAACTTCCAACCTTACCTTGAGTGCTCAACCAAAAATGTAAATCTAGACCTCTGCTATGGAAACATTAAAGATGCACTTACGTTTTCACCAGATCATCACCCCTGCTCAGTGAATGCCACCCAGCTTGTACCTGCTTACAAAGAAATATATTTCCTTTTAATGACACTCAGTAATCTTTTGGGAACTGAGGACACTCATTGCTGTAGTTTTGAAAGTGGAATTTTTTTCCCATTCTTGCTTGATATAAGACTTCAGCAGCTCATCAGTCATTTGTTGTATTTTTTGCTTCATAATGTGCCACACGTTTTCAATGGGAGACAGGTCTGGACTGCAGACAGGCCAATCTAGCACCTGCACTCTTGACTACAAAGCCACGCTGCTGTAACACGTGCAGAATGTGGCTTGGCTGAAATAAGCAGGGACGTCCCTGAAAAAGACCTTGTCTAGATGGCAGCATATGCTGCTCCAAAATGCATAGGTACTCTTCAGCGTTAATGTTGCCTTCACAGATGTGCAAGTTACCCATGCCATGGGCATTAACACACCCCCATACCATAACAGATGCTGGCTTTTGAACCTTGCGTTGGTAACAATCGGGATGGTCCTTTTCCTCTTTGCATTTTACATACTGTCCCTGGGAAAATCGGCAAACAAAAAGAACACTCTCGGCTACCGTAGCTCAAAGCCGGTATAGAGTGTAAAACCAAAACGAAAGTTAAAAAAAATACTGTCTCCGATAGGGGTGGGACGATTCAATCCCATAACGATTCGATTACGATTCTTTAGGCAAAGGTTTGATGCATCATAACATCTTACATTTGACCACGATTCGATTCGATAAGATTCAGTTCGATTCATTTTGATACTTTTAAAAAATGTAATAGGTATGCTAATGTGATTTGATACCGATACATTCAGCAGTAATTAAATATTCAATTAGAACCTTACGCCAAGTTCACAGCATTATGTTTATTGTTAAGGCATGCCATACATTTTGCAGCTGTCTGCAGCAAATAATGCAGCAATAAACATGACAAACAGTGTATTTTCTAAAGTTGTCCTATTTACGTTATTGTTTTTCAAACAGTGTCAGACATGGTACCCTAATACATTTCCTTTATTTACAAAATTAAAATGGCAAAATGTATAACAATTACTAAACTGGGCCAAGAAAAATGAAATGCATTAGTGTCATGCATAGTACTTTCCTAAATCTTAGTACGATCTAGACCTTCGGTGGAGCAAGATGCCCATCCATCCGTAGTTAAAGCTACTCTCGTAGCGTTTTGCAAGGACAGTCGAACAGTTTTCTTCACCTCTTCATACAGAGCAGGTATACATTTTTCACTAAAATGTTTTCTGCATGGTATGGTGTATCTAGGTTCCACGACATTCATGAAGTGAATCAGACAGTTAACGTAGTAATAATTAATTGAACGTAAGACATTGGAAATAGTCTTACTATTTTAGTTTTTTGTCTCGGAACGTCTACTTGATTTTGAATAGAAAATGGTTTAAATTTAAATATCAGAAAGTACTTTACTGTCTGGACACGGTATGTGTATAAAAACTAATAAAAAGAATTATACAAAAAAATAGAACTGTTTGGCCATTTCTCCAGGAAACTCAGGGGAAGTGTCAATGACTCCCGAGTTTAGCTTGCTAACCCGCTGCTGTCCTTCACGTCATTGGTGTGTCGTCGGTTCAAATGGTTTATCATGTTTCTGGTGTTGCCTGCAGTGGCGGCTGGTGATCTAAATACAGGTTGGGGCGCTAGCATTTCTAAAAAAAAACAAATACATCTGACTTTGACTTTAAACAGAAAAAACAAGCCACCTTGTGTCTCAGTTGCATAAGACAGTTTAATTGGCAACAGTGGAGGACAGTTTTTCAAGTAAGACATCACTATGTTTCCATCTAAATGTCATTCGAATTTTAAGCGAACTTTTGGAAAGTTCGCAAAAAGAAAAAAAAAGAAAATGCGAATTAGGTGCGTTTCCACCAACTGAGTTGGAGCGAAGAAGTAGAGGTTGCATATCGTAAACAAAACCAGTTGCCTTGGTAACATACCCACGTGGAGAACATAACGCTTGGCAATAAAATGGAGAGGTCTGCAGGAATTAGTTTCAGCTGGGCAAGTTGTAATTGTCCTTTCAATTCAACTAATATTGGCCGAATTGATATCCGGAAAGACGCCGACAGCGGAAACGGCTGATCAGTCACGTGAGTTCAATGTTCGCTACGTCAGAACTTATTCGGCAAATGTGTTTCCATCTACCGTTTTGCGCATTAACTCTTTTTCGCAAAAGACAAAAACCACCTCAAGCGAGCGTATAAACTTTTTTGCGAATTTGAGTAAGTTTTTTCGAATTTTGCCGTTTCCATCAACCTTTTCTGATGCGATACTTTAAAATGCGCATAAAATTAGGTTGATGGAAACATAATTCTGTAGCCTTTAGGTCTCGTACCCCAGGGAAAGCAATAGAACGCATGACTCACAGCACATCCAGCTAGCCAACTCCGTTTGTCATAACACGAGCGAGAGAAGCCCCGGTTATAAACTGGACCGCGATCACATGTTTGCTGTTGAATGTGCAAATCTGGTCGCTCTGGTCCAAGTTCCTTTACTCTTTTCTTTTCTTCCAATGAACGCCTTGAGAAAGGTTCTTTTTGCAAAGAAATAACCGAATTTTCTTTGCTTTCTGTTCCACTTGAAGAAGCCATTTCGAATTATCTCTCTCGCTTGGTCTAGTTCTACTAATGAATGAGTAGCAGCCGACTGAACCGAGCCGTACTTGCGCACTCGCAGTGATATCCTGCTAGATGCCGGCTGGGCGTGATAAACATGCCTTAAATCCAATCAAATAATATCATAAACCATGAGGACTAATCAGAAAAGGGTAGGATAGTCCGGGGCGCACAGGCCTGCGCCCGGGGACCTCCTTTTTTGGCGGCGAATCAGGCAGCAGTACCAGGGGGCTCGCCTGAAAATGAATGAGTGCTCTGATTCACCATAACGTTACCGGCGCCCCACAGTCCCCTGAACATGCATATGTAATGTATTAAACTTTAGACAACGCAAGGCCAACATATAACATGTTTAAGCTACTAAAAAATTAAATAATAATAAAAAATAATAATAAAAAATAATAATTTTAAGCTACTAAAAAAATTAAATAATAATAAAAAATAATATTTTTTTTAAAACTTTTTTTTAAATTTGTATGTGGGGGAGGGGGGGCGGCGCCCCAGCGCCCTCTATAGGCCGGCCGCCACTGGTTGCCTGTGTATCTGATTTCTACTTGGCAGATCTTGCATATTGCAGCGGTTTTGTCAAGTACACCCTCCTTCTTTCTAAACCTGAAATGCTTCCATACCACTGATTTTCTGTTCGGAACATTCGCAAATTCTGTAAGTTTCTGTCTCTTTTGTCGCACTCAGCGAGCACGCAGCTAGCCATTTCGCTCAGATCTGTCTGTCTCTTTGTCGCTTGATTCCTGCCTGTCCCTGCTTTCAACTCACACTTACGTGGGAGTTGTAGCAGAAACATGGATTGAAGCTGGTCAAAACAGTTTTAAAAGTAGTCGTGTCTCAGAAATATATATTTTAAATAATGAAATTAATATTGTTTTTAAATAAATGAATACATGTGCACATTCATTTAAAATGCTATATTAATCGATGCTTATCAATTATAATCTTACAGATCGATGCAGTTGTATTTACACATTCAGATCGATGCATCGGTGCATTGTCCCACCCCTAGTCTCCGAGAGAACAGCAAAGTACGAAATAGATAGCACAAAACTCTACCAGGCGGAAAACAATCCTATACCCGAGCTCTAGAAAGTCCCCCCTGAACATAAACAAAGTTTAATATCAGGATGTATTCTTTTATAGCCGCACTCTCGGGAGCTCAATGGTGCAATAGAAAAGACGGTGGGGAGGAAGGGTGGTTGCCCTCTGTTTGCTAAAAACCTCTGCCAGTTTTTCATATTCGGTCGGCACGTTGAGAGGTAAAGGAAATTCAATATTTCCTGCTATCTCAGTATCCTCCCTCTGAGTAGGTGACCCAGGAGGAGGCGACCACTGAATCTCAGAATCGGAAGGGTCCTCAGAAGATAGCCCCTTCCAATAAGCCAGAGAGTCCCATTCCAGACTCTCGTCACCAACCTCAGATTCCGAAAGAGAATCTCCCTGATTGGGAGGAGAAATAACCTCCTCAAACTAAGAATCGAATCAGAATAGTCAGAACACTCCCCGGATAACCTGGAAGGGGTGATGTGATCCTGCACAGAAAACGCGGCACCCACTGACGTGTAAATCTGGAAATCAGCAACTGAAATCATGTCGAGTTCTCCAAATTGTAAAATCTGGAAACATCAACTAAAATCATGTTACAAACCAAATTGTAAAACTCCGCGCGGCTAGACCAATGAGGGAATAGCTCGGAGCGAAGGTTTAAGCATGATGTATTCCGCTATTGCTGTGGGAAAAGGGAAAAGTTATGAAAGTTAATAAAGTAATATTAATGTTCTTGCAACCGGATTAGACTGCTCTTTAGATTCACGGGATCAGCTAATAAGGGACCACGAATCAAAGGTAATCGTACCATGTTACCTTCCGCTTTAAGTCTGGTCTACCTTGACCCCAGTTTATCCAAAAAACAGTCTGTGTGCATTTCATTAAATCATCAGCCACCAACGCTGATTCTGTACTCGTTTATCTGACTCCATTTAATATTATAATTTAGAATGTATGCTTGATTGCGAGTGGAATTGTGTTCTGTTGAAATGACCTATACCGGGGACGCTGATAGCCCCGGATATGGGAGGCAGACTGACACACTGAATCGGTCTGACAAGCTCAGAGACCCTAGCCCATAGAAACTCAGAGGGTTTAGAACGTATCGCAGAGGGTTTTGACCATAGGATCTACCAAATACTAGGAAACAGAAACTCAGAGGTTTTGAACATATCACCATCACAGGTGCTCAGAGGTTTTGAACATAGAATCCTCCTAATACTGGCTCAAATACTAAGAAACAGAAACTCAGAGGTTTTGAACATATCACCATCACAGGTGCTCAGAGGTTTTGAACATAGAATCCTCCTAATACTGGCTCAAATACTAAGAAACAGAAACTCAGAGGTTTTGAACATATCACCATCACAGGTGCTCAGAGGTTTTGAACATAGAATCTACCAAATACTAAGAAACAGAAACTCAGAGGTTTTGAACATATCACCATCACAGGTGCTCAGAGGTTTTGAACATAGAATCCTCTTAGTACTAGCTCAAATACTAGGAAATAGAAACTCAGAGGTTTTTAACATATCACCATCACAGGTGCTCAGAGGTTTTGAACATAGAATCCTCCTAGTACTGGCTACGGCCTAGCAGAGCAGTCACATTATCACAAACAAGATTAGTCAGTGTGAAATCCAGTAATAGAGACACAATTCACAGAAACCACGCAAATCAAGTTTCACTAATTTATTACCAGGTAGGTTATTTACTTAAATCATCAATTCACGGTTACAGATTAAAACAGTCAATATTCAAATCTAGTACAGAGAAAAATACTTGGTCATACCTGGCAATCGCTACACACAGTGACCCGAGGTTAGATGTGTGGGAAAGTCTGAATTACAGCTTCCCCGATGAGTTTGTTTCCTTTCCTTAAATGCTCAAACTCTGCGTTTGATCTGGCTGCAGACGGTCGTAAAACCATAAACTGGTCAGCACTTTTAGCCCCCCTTCTATGGGGTTTCACAGAATGGTTCCCTGTAAGGACAATTCCACAACGGCAGCTTACGCCTGTGTTATGAAATATACATTCCATCCATGTTGCACATTTAGGACATGTAGACCATTGCACCACTCACACCGAGACCATTACAACGATATTAAACATGAGTAGGTCTAAGTTTGTGTTGCCATGAGGATCTCCATCTCTATATAGTTTTTCAGATGTGATTGATATTAATGCCACAAAGGTCCCAGAATTCCTGTTGAGAATATTACATTTACACCCTAGTTGTCCCTGTTAATTCAGGTACGTTAACTGGATGTATTTACTAATGTAACACTCAAAAACTGAACAATACATGATTATCTCTCTGGAAAAAGAGTATATAATGCATGTTCCAGTGCCCAGACTAGTTCCAGTGCATACTGTACAATGTAGCAAAAGTATCAATCACATCTGTATGTTTTTAGCTTTTTGAGGACAAAAGTAATCTATAGCCATGTTGTGTTGTGTGTGAAAATATGTTAAGGACAGAGATTTGGCCTGCCCTGATAATGTCATATGGGGGCACTGTAGCACTGTCATGACATCCTAGGACATTCTTTGACCGTCATAAACTTCACGCCAGATGGTCCCAGCAGACTTTACGGCACCGAAGTTCTGGTTTATAACATCCTAGAGTCCTTACAGGCTTCCACCCCCGGTGTTGTGTGTCTAGGTGCCCTGGGATCTCAATTCCAGTCTTACAGACGGATGACCACTTCTCCCCCTCCCCACTTAATATTGAGATTGTGTCTAACTAGGGATGTGTGACCCAACACCAACGGATAAACAGGTGAATAAACAAAAAAAAACAGAATGCTCTCCCTGTGCTTAGGTTGCAAAATAGACATAGTGAAAGGAGACATCACCTCCTTGATAGTACCTGACCCCAAAGAGCGACCGTCGAGAGCAGTAACTAATCGGGCATGATCAAGGAGCTGGACCAGTATTGTTCTTTCTAGCCCGTTGAACGTCAATGAAACAATCCACGGCCCCAGAATCGATAAAGGCCTTGACCTGCCATGAATTTTGTGCCCAAAAAATTCTAACATTTAATAATGTCTGAGGCGTAGTACCCTGATGTCTTGCTAGAAACCCCGGCTCCTCTAACGAGACACCTCCTCCCTTAAGCTTCAGTTTAAAACACTGATCATGAGTGTGCCCCTTCTTTTTGAAGTAACGACAACACTATTTTTTTAGAAGCTGAGTCCTCCAAAAGTGGACCTACTGCCCCATCTGAACCCTGCATGGGTTCTTCAGTACTCAAGGGAAACGGGCTTAGCTACCGGAGAATAAAACTCTGTAAATGGGAGAGATGGAGGTCTTAACCTATGACATTTTTCTTGTTCTTTGCGGAGTACATGGTCCCACAACCGATCGTATATATGCGAATGGCGGAATACACTAAAGCATCTAGTGAACCGGTTTGCTTGAGAATGGACAGAGCATCCTGTACCGGTTATGCTAATGCCTCAGAAAATAATGTCATCAATGGAGCCTCAGCCTAACCTGTCTTAACTGCCAGTGCACAAAATTTTATGGTGAATTCCGCCACCGTATCATTACCCTGGCGATGGTTATGCAGCCGTCTAGCCAACTCCCGACCCAAAATGCTATGGTCGAAGCCATTTACCAAGTTTCTGTGATCCTCACATCCGGAGTTATAAAGCCTCCAGTTCCTGCATGAGTGTCTTAGTGGTATTTAAAATAGGCAATTTATTCCTGATCCAGGGCGTAGCCCAATCAAGCGCAGAACCAGAAAGTAGTGAAAGAATAAAAGCTACTTCGGAGTCTGGATCATAAAAACACGATGACTGGGCTTTAAAAAATTTTGAACACTGAGCAAGAAACCCACGGCATTTCCCTGCTCTCCCATCATAGCGGAGAGGAAGCTGCAACTTAGGTTCCCTATCCATTTGAGCAACGGGAGCTGAGGAAGCAAAAGCCTGAGCGGCAGGTGTGAATGCTTGGTGTGAAACTGTAAGGGATTGCATACCCTCCATTAACTTGCAGAGCCAACCCTCTTGAACCCTCATTTGGGTGTTCAACTGACTAACTTGATTAGCCAGTAACTGCTGGTTGGTCTCAATACCCCTGATGTGTTCCTCAGATTTATCCCCTAATTAATCTTCCTGGAAGAACCTCGCTGAATTTTCCATGATGGCTTGTTTGTTCTGTAATGGGTTTATTAATGGTTTGGATATTCAAACGCGAAGGTGGGGAGATCAGAATAAGTCTGCTCTCAATAGTGAGGACCAATAATTGGGAGAGAAAATAATAAAGGAGAAAGAAAAGACAGGAACATAATTCCTGAAGGCTTAAACAGCCACAAACAAAAATAAACCCACAAAAATGGGTGAGCTAGAAACCTAGTGAATAAACAACTAAATCTCCTGAGCTCAAGTAATGAGCAGAACGGGAAACTCAGCAAACAAAAAGAACACTCGGCTACCGTAGCTCAAAGCCGGTAGAGTGTAAAACCAAAACGAAAGTAAAAAGAAAGAATGTCTCAGAGAGAACAGCAAAGTACAAAACGCTACCAGGCGGAAAATAATCCTATACCCGATTAAGTAGCTCTAGCAAGTCCCCCCTGAACATAAACAAAGTTTAATATCAGGAGGTCGCTAGCACCTGGCTATACCAGGCTCGAAAGCAATGTCTTAAGACAAACAAGCACTGGAGAAACGGAAGTGAGGAACTTAAATACCCTGCAGGCAATTTTTTTCCTTTTTGGGGAAAAAAAAAACTGATGATTCACAATCGTGAAGACCGGACGAGAGCCGCAAAAGAAAACAAATAGCCACAAACCACTACATTAAAGGGGCAATATGTAACATTCAAAAAATCATTCTCATTACTGACACAGGTGGCTGTAAGTGAACAGCAGCCTGCAGCTAACACGCTTCTTCATACTTCCGCAACGGGAGCGAGTAGCATTTTGTGGCTGGATAACATTAGGTACTACCCGGCCTGGATCCGGTGTTGCTTGGTAGCATTAGCTGGTAAAGTAATTTGTAAACGGCGACCTACCCAACTAACGACAACTTTACCAGCCAGATCAGCCCCGGGAGTTGGGTTTGAATCGATGTAACTTAACTAGCTAATGTTATCCACTCAGACAGTATTTTGCTATTGATAACGTTAGCAAGCAAGCTAGCTAACATTAGCCAGCAGATGTAACTTAGCATTGAAGTAGCCAAAGCAACATCTCACACATTTCAAGCTAACGTCGGCAGCAGGAACATCACAATATATTTCATATGCTTTGCAGTAACGTTACCTGTCCAATCAGAAGAAAGCCCAGCTCAGGGTCAGTTTTGGTTTTGATCCCCAACAACCAACGTAGGTCTCTCCATGGCTCAAATTTCCGGCCGATGTTCACATTTACATTTTGACAGTAAAACAAAAACATTATTCCGTGCGTGAATGCGGAACAGGGGATGACTGCAGCAGCAACATACAGAACCAGAAGGTAAATGTTGCTATGGTGATTTGTCAGGATAGAGTTTTATTATTTTGGACAGGCGCTTGGTTTCCTACTGTAAAATCATTGATGAGAAAAGGAGCCGTTTCATTAATTTACCTTTCCATACCAAATAATACAGGAGGGACAACAAAAAGTCCCATTTTTTAAGTTACGTTACAATCTGTTCATACATTTCAACTGAAAGTGATTCATGCATGTAAAAATCTTACTATTTTAAATAAATCAAGACAGTTGTACCATTTACAAAATGAACTTAGATTAGTTTACTTTCAAAATTTAACCTTTTAACTCCTTTATGCAGATGCCTAGTGATCATGCCGCTGGCGCCATCATTTTGCTCAACTGAGACATTCATTGCACCTGCAGACAAACTATTAGTGGAAATGACGAACTCTGTGTCAATATTTTCCCATAGCAAATTCCATTTAACAAGCAACCCCCCACCCAGTCTATACCTACCCATGCGTGACATAGTCTATGTTTGAGTTCATAAATATATTTATTCATCATATTAAATTTGAATCTGTCATAGCAACAAGGTAAACCCAACAATAGCCTGATCTTATGCCAGAAAAGCTGTGAAAAGCCCTGCTCACTCAAATGCAAAATAAACATGTGAAAGTATTGTCTCATTCTACCATGTATTCTACTAGCAATATATGCCACTAAATATTAAATAAATATACAATCCTACCATTTTTTTTCTAAGGTTTTACACATAGAAATGTTCTTTTCAAAATTCAGTGGTCATTTATTGTCTGGTCCATTTGAGAAATATACAATACTTTATACCGCTATTACACTATCTGAAATGTCAACTCGTAATACCCCCCATGCCTGTCTCATTCATTACAGTTCATTCTGGTTTAAATGGTTTTCTGCTTTTATCCAATAGAGTACATTATAACCTTAGCAACGGTATATGCCATGTCTTATTAGGTGCTTTGAACAATTCATTAAAGCCCAGCGTAACGGCAGTTTTCATTTTCATGGTCTAGTATTACGCAAGCGCTATAGAAAACGCATTAGGGAGGGGAGTATTCCCTTCCCGACATGTAAGTATTTTTGCATCTAAAATTCAGTTGGTCTCACTGGCTATATACGTACGTTCGTTTTTCCACTCAAGCACTCTTATTTACAATATGATTGATAGGCCTATTGTTATTTTCGCAGCATTTTGCAGATGGTGGAATACTACTTTATTTGAGTGTTATTGTACATAATATAGCCTATGGCGCATATACTTGTCACTTAGGGCATGGCAAATGCTCATTCCAATTTACTTTGCGCTGGTATGTGGTAGATTCATGTAAAAATTTTCCTTGGAGTCATTATGAATGGGAACATTAAAAAAAAAAAAAACTACAGAAAAATCCTGGGGCAAAAGTATACATACTGTAGAGTACAGGGAAAAGTGATGTTTTATTGAGGTACAAGAGTGAATGATTAGACTACATATTTAGGTGTATGTAACACTGATATCAATGCTTTTATCTTAAACCATCCGGAGCAAATGTACAGTATATGCACAGGGCGGCAGTGTAGTATAATGGTTAAGGAACTGGACTTGTAACTGAAAGGTTGCAGGTTCGATTCCCAGGTAGGACACTGCCGTTGTACCCTTGAGCAAGGTACTTAACCTGCATTGCTTCAGTATATATCCAGCTGTATGAATGGATAAATGTAATAAGAAGTATGTAAGTCGCTCTGGATAAGAGCGTCTGCTAAATGCCTATAATGTAATGTAATGTAATATGCTTTATAATGGACAAAACAAATTTTATTCATTTTATGACATGTTTTGCATAGGGGTTTTCGACCCATAGATATCTACCCCCCTATACTGATGAAAATATAGTAATTCCCACTTGAAAATTATGCAAAAGTGAGTTTTATGAGCCAAAACTGTTTATTTGTAGTTAAATATATCATAATTCTTTTTATTTCGATCAGTGCACAATTTAGCCATTTGGATAGATTTGGAAACACTAATGGACAACAGGGTACACTGCCTATATTTTGCATCATAGTCCTTTAGTAGTTCTGCATATCATCCTTAGATGTTGCACACTTGTGGACATGGAGTTGGTTTGTGATCCAGGAAATGTATGTATTTATAATTATGAAAATAAACAAGTCTATCTAAATCTATTGTAAATCATACACCTGTCTTGTTTCCCAAGTTTATGTGATGCTCACACCTGGAGTTATAAAGCCTTAAACAGAGCACCCCCTAATTAGGTGAGAATTGACCAAATTTGCAATCTGCGCGAAGGAGTTAAAGCCCTCATTCTAATTTCAAAATAATAGTTTTGATGGCTTGAAGTTGCCATCCAATCACTGATTTTATTTCCGAAAACTGGGAGTTACAGATAAGTTACAATTCATGATTATGATTGGTTCATGGGTTTAGTGGGCGTGAATTTACGTCTAGATCACAAGATAAAACCACTCGTCAAACATGCAATTCTCCATTTGTCTTACCGCGGACGGAGCTGACCACCACGGAAAGTAGTGTCTCTTCTGATGACATCACAGCAGCTGAGAGAAAGCCAGTTTTATTTGAGGCATTTTTTTTTCTTTCTTCTAACTTGTAACGTTAGCTTTTCTGTCTGTCTTGCCCTCTTTATATATTTTATACTGAACTATTAGTCTTATCAATAGCAAGTACTAACTAGCTAGTGCACTGACGATTTAACGTTAGGTCTGTTCATTCAGAACAATCTTTTGAACATGGACATTATGCTAAGTCGTCTAACATTGTGTTATTGTTGAGCTTTTTATCTAACGTTATTCTTCTGGAGCATAGTGTTTTCTGTAAAATGTAATTCTCACTATAAAGCACTTTAATGACTCAGACATTGTTTTATGTGATATGTTATGGATAATTATAGCATATTTCTGTATTGCAGCAAAGGACATTCAGCCATCTGATACAGTCCCTGAAGTGGTGCTGAGGGTCCCTGCAGGGCATGACATGGAGGACCATCAGGGCATGCACTTACTGTTGTTATCTTCTTGATACTTGAATATATTGATGGTATTTATGCTTGACCATAGATTTGTCTGCTGTATCTGTACTAATACATTCATTATTTTACTGTAAATAAATCCAAGGCATTGATTTTTCAGGCATCTAAACTGAATGGGTTGTATCTTGTTGTGTGAAATGGGTTGTATCTTGTTTTTATTTGTTTTGCAATGTTATCAATTTACTTAGTTCATCCATTCACAATGTTGTACATTCGGGTTTTTTCAATGTTTCAGTGAACACATAAATTGTATGTTGTTTAATTTTGCATTATATCAACTGATTATCAACAGTGGCCCATTAGGAGTATGGATAAGTGGTAATGTGAAATGGCAATGAACCTAACATTCAAAGGTTTTATTTTTTGCCTTTTCCCATTCATCACTAAAAGGCTATGACTTTTGAGCAGTACATTATAAATCTGTTCTGATTTCTACTTTATATTACTTACAAAATGGTGAAGATACCACCCAGTTTGTTTGTATCTTGAACATGAACTGTTTAAAAACCTAGGTTTTTCATGAAGAATATCCATTTAGAAAGTTTCTTTTTATTAGTTATTTAGTTAATTTCTTTTGATAATTGATGATATTGTGTTAAAGTAAGCATATTATTATATATAAATTGAAGGCCCCAGTTATCCTGTTTAAAATTTTATATTACGTTTAGGGGTGTGACATAATATGATCACACCACAAACACTTTTGCATATACATGTCATATTTTCAATGAACCTAACATTCTAAAGCATTTCTTTTAGCCTTTTCTTACCCAGAAATACCCCTGATGTATTATAACTTTTGAGCAGTAGATGACGAATCCATTCTGATTCCTATTCTATAAATGAGTAAAATAGTTTTTGTCCATTATAAAGCATATACACATTCACACTCACTCCAAGGAAGATTTTTACATTCATCTAGCACATATGTGTGACAGACTGGCAGGGACGGACCCAAATGCACGACGAGACAGAACTTGAAAATAAAGAGTTTTTATTTTTTTTGAGTTTTAAGGCAGGAGCGGATCGTAACAATATGCACAGTAAATTTTCCATGCCCTAAGTGAAAAGTATTGCCCAGGGTTATACTAATATGGTGTTGAACCCACGCAGCTAGACCAATGAGGGAATAGCTCAGAGCGAAGGTTTAAGCGTGATGTATTCCGCTATTGCTGTGGGAAAAGGTAAATGTTATTGTTTAAAATATCACTAATTAATGTACTCGTTTATCTGACTCCATTTATAACTAGAATTTAGAATTTGGTTTTAATCATGCGTGGAGCTCGGGGTGATTACACTCGACTCGTCCTTGGGTACCACCATTACTCAATATATGCTTGCCGGAATCAGCATTATTGCTGAATCTCAGTTCGTTGGAGAACGCAGAGGTTGGGGGTCTAGCCAATACATGCATTATTTTATACATAGATAGTTGCGAGCCCAGGTCAGAGTGCATTCAGAGGGCTCCTTAAGGCGAATTTGACAAGACCCGACATAGAACGCCCAAGGGTTCTCTTCACATCAAATCACCAGAACCATGCACTACCAACCCTGTTTTGCGGGCAGAACTTGGCTGCCTTTCCCAACTTGAGAACGTCACTAAAGACTTGCTGTACCAGGCCACTGATCAGTTGGTCCTTGGTCAGAATTGTCCCCCTGAGTCTTCAGTCATAATTTAAGCTGAAAAGGGTATAAGATGGATGAGATTCATGGAGACCACGCAAGTAAAATATAAAAATAATTGAATAACAGGCAGGGAGGTCATTAGCTTAGAATTAGCAGTCAATTACAGAATGTAAAGATTGTAGAAAGGAAATAGAGAGTAAACATTTTTTCTAGCCTGTTCAGCTACACACAGAACCAGAATATGCATGGTGTGGGAAGTCAGTTATAATCTTACCCATACTTTAATGACTATGGTACCACTACAGCACCAGGAGACCTGTTACGCAGATTCTCCCATACTGGGAACTTGTACTCAGCCCTGAGCGACACGCAGGGGTTCTGACTTTAAGACTCAAGCATACATACCACAGTGCTCGGAACACTGCAGCTCAGATCATACAGGCAATTGAAGCTGGAAAAAGGGTTGAAAAGAAAGATGCAGATGATGTGAAACATGGTAATTTATTAATGACAATAATCACTGGTTAAGACTGTGAGAGCAAACAAGAATACATTCAATACCTATAGCTAAACACAGGATAACATGCTGCTAAGACAAATAAACATGAATAAGTTCACTAACAAAGTATATAACCAAATGATTCCGTACGGTGTGACTATGGTTCCAGGAGAACTGTTAAGCAGATTCTCCCTGAATATCCGTTTGGACTTCCCTTAAATGCAGTCCTGAGCAGGCCTTCCACATTCAACAATTCCCTTTGTTTATCCAAATAAGGTCTGGCAGGAAGAGATGTAACTTCTCACCACCCGGGGACCCCCCTCCAGCTAGAGAAACTGCATAGTCTACTCCCCCCAATCTAGTGATAGTAATATCACTAGATCGTTAATATTATTTTAACGACGGCACTTGATCTTATGACTGCCTGCTTTCTACTACAGCTGGGAGCCGTGTCACTAGTTGTAACCTAGGTTGAGCAGCAGTAGTGATGCGCCCAACAAAATAGGTTGCACAAATCTGTTTTATAATCATTTAAGAATACATTTTAATTTGATCTAACAATATTGCACACATTTTTGTGAATTAGATAATCGCCCCAGCTCATTCCAAAGTGATTATACTAGGCTACTGCTAATAGTTAAAAGATGTACCTACAGTCGCCTCCTACCCAACTCTGATCAGCACAAAATCAACTCGACTCAGAGCCGTGAACCGCGGCAATATCCCACAGCTCCAGAGCCATGACACAAACCAAAGTACTTTCGAGTTTTAACAGAGAGCAAATGCTGCAGCCTACACGATTAATAATCGGGTTTAGCCTACTCAGCGTCGGATCAACCAGAAAACATTGACAAAAGTATTCTGTTATATCTAATGATAGTCCGAGATGCCTACTTTTTATTACAAAATTATTACATGTGGCTGTCTGCAACCGAATTGCAGCATAAAACAGAATTAATATACGATTGTGTTGAGCAAATAGGCTACTTCTTATTTAAAGTGGTGGCATTTTTATTTTAGAATACGTGACCAACACAACAGTGAACAGATAAATACAATTTTGTATAATAGAATAGGCTAAATAAATAGCCTAATGGTTCAAATGAACATACTTTATGGTTTCCAAAGACATTTTTACCAAATCTACTATTTAAAACTAATAAAGAAAAATCAAGATCGGGCTTGTTTGTCTCCTACACAGCCATCCATCCACCACATTTTCAGTAGGCTACTGGATTCTAGGATCTGATAAAATAAGATTTATATTTGCATAGACTAATAAAATAGCTATAGCCTAACCATTCAATGTCTATTCTTACATGTAATATCTAACATTACAATCAATGACCGACAGCGATGTTTTACACTTCTGCTTAAATTAACGGAGATGGGAAAGTCGTAAATAAATGTAAACTGGATGCGATTGCAAACTAGCTTGAAAAGTAAAGGGGAGTGAACAGAAAACATTGAGCATAGGCTATTAAAAATGAGCATCAATCAGGTGATTTAGGTCTGAATAAAATATCAAAGCTAGTTTACTAACTTCATTTGCTACCAGCTAGACTCAGCTGTCTGAAACAGCTTAAAATTCCAGCTTGCGCCGCAGAGATTAAAATATGCGGATTGGGTAGTTCAAAAGAATCAATCAAACGGCTCTACTGTATTAACCGGAAGTACCAAAAACTTGCAACTCCGACTCCGACCCAACTCTTCAAACCGAACGGTACGGAAAGAGCCGACTCAGAAAAAAGAGCCAAACTGCCCATCACTAGAAGAGAGTAAGGAACAAAAATAACAAAAGGGACTAATCCCTAAAGAGCTTCAAGGGCAGCTAAAAACAATCTAGAGCAGCTATTTTCTAACCAACCCTGACTACGTGAAGGCACGAAATGACAAAGAAGCGCCATGAAGCGGAAGTGATAGGCTTAAATACCTAGCAGGTAATCGGACAGCTGAAACAATAAGCTGGGAGAAGCAAAACTCTGAACCGGAACGTGGAAAAAATCAGATAGACTGCTTACCGGAGAGAGAGGACGAGAACCGTAGCGAAACAAGAAAAAATAGCCACGGACCATGACAGGACCCCCCCTCTAAGAGACGGCCCCAGACAATCCCCCAGATCGATCTCTATGGAAATCACAAACTCACCAAATCACAAAAGGTGATTTTGAATAGGGAAAACCATTCAATTCCATTCCAATTCCATAGTGAATGCATTACGGTCATTTCTGACTCGGCTTGTGTAAACTTGGGGTAGTAATAGAAAAAGTGTAATAAATAAAAAAGTTAAATAGTAAAATGAAAACCATGTTTTATGAACATTAAACACAATTGATTTGAAGAATACATAAAACATTAAATAAAAAATTTGGTTTTATTACAAAGATATATCAAAGAAACACTTTTTCAAAAGCCGGGTCATTTTTGACCATTCAAGGTTTCGCCTCCAGTATTCGGGCGCTCAATCGACCAGAAGGAATTACTAGATAGTATTAAATGTGGACACCAAACCATACCCTGGGTGATGCAAGCAGCAATTGCACATAGCTACCAGCCACAGTTGGCGGAGGCATGGTCTGGATTCAATCCAAGACCGTGGGGCTCATCCATGCACCACAGTGTGGTGCTGTCAGGCCACATAGTGTCCGGCTGCCAAAATGTGTCCGGGCGCGTCATCGGAATGCTTGGAATGTAGTTGCTATACCAACATGACGCGCTAGCATTGTGACAAGCTCGCACTTGCAAGAGGAAGCGTGGGAGACCTGGTCGCAATCGCAACGTCATCGCAATGCCTTCGCGCAATTCAGTCTGATATTCAGGCTAAAAACAAACAAAAGCTGCTATGTTGACTTTCTCCTAAAATTGTTTGTTTTTAGCCTGAATATCAGACTGAATTGCGCGAAGGCATTGCGATGACGTTGCGATTGCGACCAGGTCTCCCACGCTTCCTCTCGCAAGTGCGAGCTTGTCACAATGCTAGCGCGTCATGTTGGTATAGCAACTACATTCCAAGCATTCCGGACACATTTTGGCAGCCGGACACTATTTGGCCTGACAGTGCCTTAATAACCGAAGGAGCTACGCCCAGAACGCATTAAACAAATAATCAAGACATAAAGAAGAATAAATTAACTAAATGGAGAACAAATGCAAGGAGTACAAACAATGCTTGACAAAGAGAACAGGAAAAATACAAACATTAAAAAAGATGGTTACGAGCTACTTCCAAAAAAGTTGATCACTCCCGATAACAACCAATCTGAAGCCAGAGCATAATCCTTTTTTAAATGATGATTTACGAAACACAAATTGCAGTGTTTGTGTGTGGATGGCAAACACACATTTGTGGATTATACCTACGAACACAAATTGAGAGGTGTTTGTGTGTGGATGGTAAAAATAATTGTGGATTATACTTTTGTGTTTGTTTATTTTTTATATAAATCTACCACCATACAGAAGGGGCTCAAACATTTCTCCTACACAGCATATAAAATAATTGACAAACCAAAATCCTACACCCATGTTGTTTGTGTGCTTATTGTTAATATTTAACATAATCAAGCCTCACCTCCCGCTGAAGAAACTGATGGACATTAATGTGAACAACATAATCTGCTGCGAGGACTGTTTCCTGAAGAAATACGTCCAGAGGGTCCACATTTTGCCCACTCCTCATTCATACTCACCAACAAAGGTACCATGTTGACCCTATACACTAATGACTATTTGAGCATGCCAACAAACTGGCATGCCATCAGCTGGCTAATGTTCTGTGCACCAACATGTTTATCCATGTCATAGCGATCACTGCTTTGTGTATATTGAAATCTCAACAAAAACATTTTCAACATTTCAAAAATGCCAAGCTACTCACACATACACATGGGTTAAGGTTTTCCATCACCGCAACGGATTTCCGTCGTGAACGACTGAAAACGATCATTTCTGAGATCGGTGCAGGTCCAATGAGAAAATAAATAGGGGGGGTTGGTTGAAATCTTTTGGCCTACACACACACACCATAGCACAATGTTCCATAAGCGCCAGCTGCCAGCTAAATAGCGTTTTGGGCTAATAATAGCAGCCTGCTGTTTTATTGAACTGTAGTGCAACTGCAGTCTCTGAAGTTTTGGGCGAGGAAACAATCCTGCGTCAAAATTTCCGGGGCTGTCTTAAGCTGTCGTTTATCATTTCTGACAAACATGAATACTTTAATTGGGACGGATACAACTACCACTAGGGGGCTACCTAGGGTTAAAAATTATGAGTTTAGATTTATTTCAGAATAAATTACACTATCAGGCCATTTCTGCCTAAAATAATGGTGATTCAACTGGATACAATAATAGTATAGCTAGAATTATGTGATGTAATGAATCTAATTTGGTACTTTATTGTATTATATAATTTGATATATAAGTATGTTCAACTTAGATCTGAGAATAGCAGTTGTATTGTAAGTTGAAGAGACAGAAAATGCCTGAGTGCAAGCCAGTGCCACAGAGCTACTCAGACCGCCAGGAAGATGACGGAATGTCATGATTGCAGCAAAATGATAGCACTGTACAAAAACCCCAAAACAAAACAAATCACATGTACATCAGCATAGAGTTAAGAAAAAAACATCACAAAGGCCATTCATTCTCATTTATGTTAAGTTAGCCTTCACAATATAATAAAAATTCTATTTTGTTTGTGTTACATTATTTAAAGAAATCTTTGCTTGAGATTGCAGGAAACCATAGTTATATGTAGTTTAAAATGTGAAAATCGCCAACGCAGAGGGGGGCGTGTCCGCCCCACTCCTTCAAAAAGCCTGGCCGGCCACTGCTTCTCAATTGTCTGGCCACTCTCAAACCTTGTGAAACACTGCATTACCTCCCAAAATTCACACAATTACTTTCAATGAGCTCTCAAAACCCCACATTTTCCTGGGTAAGGAGCACCGGTCTCCGCGTTTTCTTTTTCAGTCGTGAACATTTTTCTTGCTTTAACCCATGCATACAAACCACTCTTTATAAGTCACTGAAACTTGCTAAATCTAGGCCTGCCGTTAAAAGTATTGATATCCAAATGAGGCCAGGTTACAACAAACAATATTAGCTTTGAGCTCACACAAATTAAGCACACTCTATTCCAAAGCAATGCTACCCAATGTTTCCTAAATTATTTAATGTAACTTGGCCCTGTGTTTTCTTTTACCGTCTGAAGAGAATGGGGTCATTTCAAAATGTGTCCACAATAAATGACTGCCACTTCATACTTTGATGTGACACAAAGTTTGAATGACCAAAATATCTTCAGATGAAAAACCACAGGGCCTGCCTTTAAAAATATTGATATAACAATGTGGGCGGCACGGTGGTGCAATGGTTAGCACTGTCGCCTTACAGCAAGAAGGTACCGAGTTCGAATCCCGGCCGAGGGCCTTTCTGTGTGGAGTTTGCATGTTCTCCCCGTGTCAGCGTGGGTTTCCTCCGGGTACTCCGGTTTCCTCCCACAGTCCAAAAACATGCAGGTTAGGCTAATTGGAGACTCTAAATTGCCCATAGGTATGAATGAGTGAGTGAATGGTGTGAGTGCTCTGTGATGGATTGGCGGCCTGTCCAGGGTGTATTCCTGCCTCTCGCCCAATGCATGCTGGGATAGGCTCCAGCACCCCCCGTGACCCTGAATAGGAATAAGCGGGTTGATGGATGATGATGATGATATAACAATGTGGCCAAGTTGCAACTAACAATATTGCCTATCGTAGCTCACACTAAATAAACTAGCTCCATTAAATAATTTAGGAAAGTTTGGATAGCATTACTTTGGAATAGAGCTAGTTTATGCTACGATAGGCAATATTGTAACTTGGCCACATTTTGATATCAATACTTTTAAAAGCAGGCCTAGTTTTTGCAAGTTGGAATTAAGGACTTATAGACAGTGCTTTGTAGGCTGTGCATGAGTAACTTGGCATTTTTTACGTTGAAAACGTTTTTGTTGAGATTTCACATCTTTTTGGTAGGAAACTAATGATGATAATGCATGAAGATAACACATGCATACAGAATACATGCATGACTCCTCCTGAATACATTTGCGTAACCATAACGCCCTCTACTGACGAGAATTAGAACATTTCTTCCTATTACCGATAGCCCACAATTACAGTAAAAACATGTGTATATGAGCTATGTATTTAATGTCTAATAAAATACAATGAACAGCACCATAGACATACAGCCTAAATAGTTAGGCTACAGCCTTAATAGTTTGCATAAGTAAAATATGGAAATACAGTTTTATAAACGGTTTATAAACTTGATCTCTTAAGGGCTTGCAGGTTATAGGTAGGCTATGATCAATTCTTAATATATTATCGTAAATTCTTAATTTTCCTAGTAGCTACATACTTTTTATGGTCACATTGTGTTATGTGTGAAAAGCATAAAGTGAACAGAGCTGAACTGCACATCTTTTTGTCACAAATGAATCAAGAAATCACAACATAGGTATGCATAGGCCAACGTAGGCTATAGATGGATGTTTTTTCCGGTAGCCTACTGTAACTTTACGTTCAGTGGTAGCGGTAGCCTACTAAACTATGTTGGCTTTTGTTTCTTCCATGTTGTGCAGGCTTGGTGTGGTTTTCTTTCTTGTTTGCCCATTTCGCCCTCTCTAATTCACCAGCCAATTACATTCCTTCCCCGTTTGCATTCCTCACGCCCTTGTTACCGCTCAATCATGCTCGCGTATATATCCCACGATGCAATCACTCATTATCTCATTCACCACACTATATATTCTCCCGTTGTTCTTTGTCTTGTTGCCAGTTCGTTAAGTCTTGTTCGTTGTTAACCTCATTCATGTCTAGTCTGGAACTCGGTCTCAGTCTCGTCTTGTCTTGCTGATATTAACGCTTATCCTGCCTTTCTAGTTGTACCCGCCTGCCTGCAGTTTCATGCCTGCTTCATCCATGCTACCCTGCTTCCCGCATCCGCTCTGCCCCTGCTTCGCCCTACCCAGGATTGTCACCATCCAGCACCTTGTCTGCTTCCCTCTCCTGCTCTGTCCTCCGGTTCTGCCCAACACAGGATTCAGTCCCAACCCTGTGAGCTTATTGTGAGTTCTGTCTGAGTCGTGCATTTGAGTCCAGTTTTGATGTTCACATTGGTATTACTTATTCAACCATGTAAGTCAAAATGCAGAAGACTTCTATGAAAAAGTAAGTGATTTGTTACAGCATCCATATCAATTAAGAAGGTAATTAGAACCAGGTGCTGCTAATCAAATGCACACGATCAATTGATCATCAGGAATTACTTACTACCACTTGTATATAAAAGTAGGGTATTCAGTTTTGTGTTAACACAGCATGCCAAGGACAAAATATATCTGAGAGAAGCCATTGTTGCTGCTCATCAGTCTGGGAATGGCTATAAAGCCATTTCTGAGCAATATGAAGTCCATCATTCCACAGTGGGAAAGATAATTTACAAATGGAGAATATTCAAGACAGTTGCCAGTTCACCCAGGAATGGGCACCCACAAATTTCACCCCAAGACAATAATGTTCTAAGTTGCAAAAAAAAACAAAAAACTAAAGCTGCATCCCTGGATCTACAGGTCTTTGTCAACACGATAAATGTTAGAGTTCATGACTCGAACAGGAAAAGACTGACAAGTATGGTTTTCTTGTCGGAAGGGTAGCCAGGAGAAAATTCCTTCCTTTCAAAAAGAACATTGCGGCACAGCTTAAAACTGGTAGGACTATTTTTACAAAGGACCATGCTGCCCATTTGTCCACCCCTGATGGTCTTATTTACATAGGTATGGTTGATTTGCAGTGGAATAGTCCTCCATGTAACATGCTATAAAGTGCAAAATAATGTTATTTTGAAAATGAAAACAACTGACCAAGCGCATGAATGCCAATTTGCATATACCTTCGGATTTTTCCAATTTAAATATCTTTAAAACAGGGAATTTCAGATAATACTCTGGGCTTCTGAATCATTGTCTGCATATGGGGGAAAAAATGTATTTAAAATTTTTGGAAATTTTTTCTTAAAGATTATGTCAATTTTAGAAAAATCCTTCATGGGGTGAGCGAGGGAGAGGGGTACGTACATTGTACAAATTATTTTGGATAACTCGGATCAAACTGTCAAAGTAGACATTGCACATCAAATATGAATCAAGATTCAGCAACTGCATGGCCTATTTCTCACCTCAAATATTTTCAGAAACATATTTTAGTGGACTATTTAGGTGGAATAAGAGAGTTGAACAGGACGCCACGTTGTTCCGGTTTAAAAACGTGGAGCCGAAACGAAAGTAACGTAGTGGGTCTAACCAATCAGGTGCCGGCTGTTTCCGTTGTGGGCAACAACAATTATCCATATGACGGAGAGGTACCTCCAAAGAGGTACTCTGACATCACGATTGGGGCGGGGTGCAGAAAGGAAATTTCAACCGTTAGGGGCAGCACAAAGATGCTTTTCTGCCAGTTTCTTATGATATACAGGTTTATTATTTCAGAATTGTTGAAATAATGGAATGCATGAGTAAGTTTCATTATAAGGTAGGCATACAAACATTTTTACAGTGGAAAAAAAAGTGATCTAGGGCAGTGGTTCTCAACCCTGGTCCTGGAGTACCCCTGTGTATGCTGGTTTTTGTTCCCACCCAAAATTGCAATACCAGTAGTTTAACCAGTCATTAATTATTTTTTATTGGGCGTTTTTAATGTTTAGAGGGATCATTTACCCTCTTAAGCCACATTACATTAGCAATAGCTACGCATGCCATGAAGAATAAGTCAAATATTCACATTGTGCTGTATTGTAAACTATTAAAAAGAAGTCAAAACAGTTTTAACTGATCAAATTAATGACTGAGGTGAATCAATAGGCTCATAATGGGTGAAAGTGTGGACACATGGCCACTAACACTAACCGTTTGGTAAATAATGAAGAATTAAATGGCAAAGCAAATGATATAGCGAGCCAAATCTGCATTGTGTGAAGTTTAAGGAAAAAATTATGAAGGAACTTAAACTTGTGTTCAATTACCTAATTAGGAGCCTATCCATCTCAGTTCTTACCTCTTTTTGTAATTGTTTGCAATATAACTATATTATAAATATAATTTTAATGAAGAAAAATGAACAGCTTGTTAAAATTCTGGCATTGCAATTGTGGTTGGAACGAAAACCAGCATACTCCAGGACCAGGGTTGAGAACCACTGATCTAGGGTGTACTTACCCTTTAAAAAGCAAGCTTTACTTGTAAAAAAGGATGTGCACTTATACACATCTGTCCCACAGTAGTTACACTACAGAGCTTTCTTTTCTCTTTTCTATTGCTGTACAGTTTAACGATGTGGTAGTATTTTGTTTTGTTTCTTTATTAATTCCCATGTACCTTAATTTTGGTTACTTAGTATGTTCATTTTTAATAAAATATATTTGTATATAACCCAAGCCTTGCAATGGCAGTTGCATTTTCTGTCCTTATGACAACATCAAGTGAAACAGCTTAAAGAATGTTGATCAGATCCTAATTCATACCTCAATTTATAAATCAATGCTTCTAGTTTTTTTCCGCTTCTAGTGTGTAATTATTTTCTGTGATTATTATACACTGCTCAAAAAAATTAAGGGAACACTTAATCATCACAGTATAACACCAAGTCAATTAAACCAAAATGGTCATGCTGGATGATGTTGCAGGCAGCATAACATTCGCCACAGCGTCTCCAGACTCTTTCACGTCTGTCTTATGTGCTCAGTGTGAACCTGCTCTCATCTGTGAAGAGAATGGGGCGCCAATGGCAAACCTGCCAATTCTGGTGTTCTCTGGCAAATGCCAATCGAGCTGCACGGTGCTGGGCTGTTGCCTCTCCTGTCCACCTGTAGTCACTTTCATTTGCACCAAAGCAGATGAAATCGATTCACAATCGTTTACGCTTCCTAACTGGACAGATCGATATCCCTGAAGTTGAACTGACTTGGTGTTATACTGTGTTGATTAAGTGTTCCCTTAATTTCTTTGAGCAGTTCCCTTAATTTCTTTTTATTTTTCATTATGTTTCACATAGGTGTAACATGCCTTTTAGAAATTTTGATGACTTTACTGTACTTTAATTAAATAATTTTCGGGTCTGTGGTACCAGCAGGCGTGCAAGAAGGTGCAGAGAGGATCGCTTTGGCTGCCGTCAGCTGTTCTCTCCCACAGCCAGGGAGGCCTACTGGACCTTGGACAGCAGCGGCCTTATACACAAGCATGTTCACCATATGTCATCAGCAATCAAATCCGGTGTTACCAATTGCCTTTGTTAGGTTAGTTATAAGAGCACAGGCTCCTGTGTATTTGGGAAGAAACCAGTACTAGAACCATTTATTTCATCCCTTTGGGTGCTTCTTGATTAATTGCCACCCTGCAGGGCGGGTCCACCAAACACGATGCCATAAGCATTTTCGAGTGTTCCGATATGAGCAAGACACCTGTACGTTTTTTTTTTTTTTTCTCCCTCCATTTTTTCACCTGCTTGACAAAGCCCAGCAGGAACAAGACCAATCACAGCAAGGGGAAATGCCAGGTAGACCACCTGGCCTCAGACTGGACTCACGTGGCTCCAGGGACCTTAACTTGAGTGTTTGACCTGGCTGCCCTTTGGAGGTGGTGGCTGAACTGCTTTGCCTGGCTGCAGCAGGCTTTCCAGAGCATCCTTCACCACTTCCACATGTGAGGTCAGGGCCATGTCTTGCCCTTTCCCATGGGGCTAGGGGAGTAACAACAGTATGCCGATTCCTTACATTTGCTAAATTAACTAACGTTGTCCGCTCTCTGCTCTAAAAATCGAACAGAAATTTCAGCATGCCATGACATGCGGTCACATTCTGAAATTATGTTAATGCTACCATAACACCCTTAAAGTTTATTTCCTTATTGTGTGGGGGAAATGAATCCGATATATTATAATCTCAACAAAAAAAAATTTTTCAACGTACACAAATGCCAAGTTACTCATGCATACAAAGCACTGTCTGTAAGTCATTCATTAAAACTTGCAAAAACTAGGCCTGCCATTAAAAGTATTGATATCAAAATGAGGCCAAGTTAAAACAAACAATATTGGCTATCATAACTCACACTAATTAAACAAGCTCTATTCCAAAGCAACGCTACCCAATGTTTCCTAAATTATTTCATATAGCTTGGCCCAGTGGTTTTTCATCTTACCATCTGAGGAGAATGTGGTCATTCAAATTTTATGTGCCACATCAATGTGTCAAATGGCAATCATTTATAGTGGAAATGATCTGCAAGTCAGTAACTAGTGATGGGTTCTGAGTTTTGTCCTATAAGAGTAATTATGCATGTGTGTGTGTTGATCAATGATTTGGTGTAGCAGGTGAGGGCTGATCTTTGGAGAGGCCTCTGCCTTCCCTGACCGGACATCTAGGTGCCATAAGTTATTGGGCATGACTAATGGCGTGGGTTGTTGATGAACAAAAGCATGTTATTTGGGAACATTTGGGAGATCTCACAGATAATATAAACATTTGCGTCAAACTCAAGGCCTTCGAGGGTATATAAGCTTGGCTTGATGACCAGTGCGTCGAAGGTTGCTGGACCGCAATTTGTGCTGTGTCTTGGTGATCTTCCCGCTGGCCGGTGTGATTTGCAATAAACTTTTACTTACTCTAGTAAAGTGTTTGTTGTGTTGAGCGAGTTCCTGCATTGTCCTGACTATTGAGAAACACTCGACTATATGATTGAACAATTGTCTGCATCCAGTGCTTTGGTTCTATGAAAAGCACATCATGAATAAAACACATTATTATTGCTATTATTATTATTACATTTATTTTGATTATTTGTATTTGAATAGAAACCTGTGTTCACAAATAACATTTTGTATTATCTTACATTTTAAAAGAAATTGTACTTATTTGGCTCCATCTGACCCACAAACATACAGTAGGCTACATTAATGGGGCGAACATATGTCTGGATTGGTTTTCAAGATTCAATATTTACTTACTAAATACATATTTGTAATTTGTATCTTTTTATTTATTAATTCCCCTTTCTCTTATATGCTGGTAGAAGAATTTCTAGCAGCATAGAATAATAAAAATTGTACATTTTATAAAATTAATTTAAATATAAACATAAACGTATCCTTTTTGGAGAGCAATTATTCATCAAATGTTTAAAACATTAATTGAAATGTGTTCTTCCATGAGGCAATTTTTGTTATTTGACATGTACAGTTTGAATGACCACATTCTCTTCACATGATAAGATAAAAAAACACATTATCGTTTGTTGTAACGTGGCCTCATTTTGATATCAATACTTTTAATTAATGACTTAGACAGTGCTTTGTATGCGGGAGTAACTTGGCATTTTTGTATGTTGAAAATGTTTTTTGTTGATATAATTAAATCTAGAGATAGACATCTATAAACGATACATGCAAACACACTAGCTCAAAGAAAGACAGGCTGTGTCCGAATTAGAGCCCTATCTAACTGCGCCCTGTCTCCTGCATACAGTGCACTGGCAGAAGTGTGCACTGTTTAGCTATAGTAAGCTATAGTAATCAGTACAGTAAGCTACAGAAATCATTTATTTTTATACAGTGCTTATTATGAGTTCCTGCATAATAGTGCATATAAATTATTAATGCATAAGATAATTAAATCGAGAGAGACATGCATACACAAAACATGCAAACACATACATTCTAGCTCAAAGAAACACATAGGCCTTGATTGAGTCATTTTTCCTTTACCATGAATTACAAATAAAGGAAAGTGTTTGCAATATTTTTAAATGGATTACGACAAGTGTTTTTAATTTGGTTGTACACCCGGTAGACCGTTAGTCATTGCGAGAGCTGGCATTAGGTTGGCAATGAGTGTTTTCTAAATGTGCACAGCTATATTTTGGTCACTGTTAGCTGGACAGTCAAGTGGAAGTGGAGTGTAATACCATAGAGTACTAGTGGTGTGTCGTCCGTGAACGATTCGTTCCTTTTGGTGAATGAAAAGGACTCACCAACCGTGTCTGGATTAGTTCCTTTTGTTCCTCTCTCAATTGTGAGCTTCCCATTCGCTGAAGTTGCAGCAACTCCTATTTAACAAGCCATTAGCCAATGGCAGCATTGATCTGCTTGAGCGGGGCAGGCTCTCCGAGCCCCTCCAGTCTGTGTGTGACCGAGAGCGATGGAAAACTACGGATTCTCCCGAGTTTGGCACAATAATACGCAGTCGCTGCAGCTCCGCACATCCTTTCCCTAATCTTCGTATTGCACTGAACACTTGTCTGAGTATAATTAAAAGCATTTAGCTTTCTAAGCGCCCAGCTACATCTGAGAAACGATATAGCTCTTTGTGTGAAATAATAAAACGTGAACGAAAGGGTAGCCTACATTTTCAGTAGGACGCATTATTGCATTTCCCAACGGAGTCGCAAATTAGGTAATGGCTCCGAAATTCCGAATCACCCTATCTAGCCTACTGTGTCCTGTGTAGCCTACTAGCATAGCCAACTTTTTAGTGACTATGCAGTAGCTATGCGAAAAATATACTCCATCTGCGAAAATCCGGAAATATATCATTTAAGTAGGCTACACTACATTTAGAGAACATAATATATATATAACATGATATAGCCTAACATCTAGAAGATAGCCTGCACATTTATAAGAAATTGTCCCACACTGATGGCTCTTGAGGGGTGGATAGGATTGTTTACTCTCTCGTGACTGGATGGGTTCTCAAACCCTGTCTTCATAGCTATGCAGCCATAAGTTACTCCTGGCGGGGGTACTTGTCCAGGCCCCCCGCCCCCCCTTTCTTTTTTTCTACATTCCACCGGCAGGGCTCATGCCCGACATCTCGAGAGTTGCTGTCCAGCTTCCTGTCCGTCGCCTCTTGCCCCTCCCTCCCCACCACCGCTGCCAGCTGATCCTGCCGCCATCGGCACCCGGTTTCCCACCATCATTGCCGCCGCATCTGGAGTGTCATCTAGCTGCTGCAATTTCTACTATCATGGATATTGGCAGTCAGTTTTGACCATGCTGGTCATTAAGATCTAGACGCTGAGCCGACCTGAGGAGAATGGGTTTCCCCCTTGAGTCTGGTTCCTCCCAAGGTTTCTTCCTAGTTACCTTAGGGAGTTTTTCCTTGCCACTGTTGCCTCTGGCTTGCTCTTGTGGGGGTTTAGGCTGGGTTTTTTCTGTGAAGCGCATTGTGACAACTAGTTGTGAAATGCGCTATATAAATAAATATTGATTTGATTATGTGAGGTATCGTTCTCAGGGACCCAAACGCAGACCAGGCAGTAGCAAAAAGGATAGTTCATTTCAGGACAGATCAGAAGCCAGGTAATCAGATGCAGAGACAGTGCCAAATCAAAAAGCAGGAGAATAATCAAACAGTCCAAAAATCAGAAACCGGGAAATCACAGGCAGAGGTACGAGAATTCGCAGGCAGAAGCAAAGTTACAAAACAATCAAAAAAGGTCAAAACCAGAAAAACAACAAAGGCAAACAAACAGAATCGAAAGGCAAAATTCGGAAAACGGAAGGGTGTCTCAGGAATCTCGATAAATCACTGGCTTTACTTTTTTTTTTGTTGAAAAAAATGTATTCTCACAAAACACAATAACCCTCACATTGCACCCCACAATCCCAAAACAAACATCACATTCCCATACTATACCCTTTCCCTTACCCACCCCATATAATAATTTTCTCACTATTTACATCATTCTTTACCTCCCCCCTACACAGCCTCAAACAAGACCATACCAAACCCCGTACAAGCAAAAACCCTATCCCTCATTTACTTGTACATCATAACAGGGCTTTCCACCTCTCCCTCGCCGCATTGAAACCCCAATGCAGCACCTCCCCCCGATACCTTCACTCCACCTCCACCATTTCAAAAACCCCTCTCGCTGTCCATCCTTGTTTTGGCACCCCTTTCACCCCCCTTGCCACCCATGACTTCTTTTTTTTACCAGGCTTAACATCCACAGCGCCAAAAACGTCTCTCTCCCACTCTCTTTTCCAGGCCCTCCCCAAAAAGCATTCCTTCCAGCCCAAACCCCCCCAAAACCTTATGCCTCTCCATCACTAAACCCCATACTTTTTGTGCAAAAGTATACCCCCAGAACACATGCCTGACAGTTTCAATCCCTCCACACCCTGCCCTCAGACAATGCCTATCCGCCAGCTGTTTATAAATGTACAGGACATCTCTCACTGGCAGACGACCAAAAGCCGCTAACCAATTCAGGTCTTTGAGCCTATTTTCTAACCCCTTCATCTGTATCGCCGCCCACACCTCCCTCCCTACCCCTACGCCCAATCCCCCTGGTGTCTTAAGTTTGTCCCGCAATACCCAATAAAGCCACCTGTGATTAATGTCCAGCTCTCTTTCCTCACACTCCTTATGTATCTTGGACTAATGTACCACCCTCTTATACTGGGCTGGAAGCACCTCTGCCTTTGGGACCTGATTATCCCATCCCACCAAAAACGGCCTTGTCAGAGCCACACACAAATTGTTGAAGAAAATCACATTGAATTTTAAAGAAAAACCCAGAACCCCCCCTCCCTCCATCTTCGATTGCTTGGTACATTACTACCCTTTGGACACACTCACACCCTCCCCACAAAAACATAAATACCGCTCCCATTAAGGACCTTTGCAATTGCAGAGGCAAGATGAAGATCCTTGCTAAATATACCAAGGAAGGCAAAACATCTGCCTTCAAGGCCATGATCTTGCCACTCATGGTCATACGCCTCGTTGACCATGACCCCAACCTCTTCCCCACCCCCGCCAAAACCACACTTTGCCAAGATCTTACCCATAAACCACTGACTAACCCTATCAAACGCCTTCTCCTTATCCAGGCTCGCCACCATCATTGACAAGCCTCTCTCTCCGACCCAGGACAATAGGTCCCTCAGTAATTGTAGATTTAATGCTGCAGAGCGCCACTCGACCCCACACGTCTGATTCTCATGAATCAAAAAAGGCATCAACTTAATCTCCCCGTCAACACCCTGGCAATTATTTTATAATCCACCCCGAGGAGTGTGGTAGGTCTCCAGTTACATAAATCCTGCCGATCTCCTTTTTTTATTTTTATTTTTTTTTATACAGAAGTAACACAATCCCCTTCTTCATTGACGCCCCTAACTCACCTTTCCTAAAGACCTCCTGTACCACCTCTGTAAATCCCCCCCCCCAACATATCCCAGAAAACAATGTAGAATTCCTTTGGCAAGCCATCCTGGCCCGGTGCCTTACCCCCTTTCATTCCCACTAATGCTTTTTTTAACTCCACTTCACTAATGGGAAGCTCCAGTGCTGTCCTTATATCCTCTGGCACCCCTGCCTCCACATATTCCAAAAAATGATAACTCGCTGCCTCATCCACCTCCTTTTTGCTGAATAATTTTTTATTAAATTCCGATGCTACCCCCACCCTTTCCACTGCCCCCCTCTTCACCAACCCATCCTCACCCCTCAAACCCCCCATTGCCTTCCAAGCTTGCATTGCCCGCACTGTCTGAAAAAAAAGGCTGCTCTATCATCCTGCTCTTAAAAGCAAAGCTTGACCTCTCTCCTCAAACAGCCCTCTTAATTCCTCCTTCACTGAGGTCTATCTCTGCATATCAAACACCCCGCTATTCCATTCCTCATATACCTCATCCAGCTGCCCCTGTAGCTTTCTAACCTTCCTTTGCTCCTTCCTTTTTTCCCCCTACAATAACCCTTTGCCACCTCCCTTGCACGTGTTTTCAGTCCCTCCCACCATTCCACTACAGAGGGAAAAAAAGGCTTTAACACCACCCACCCTCTGTACAGGGCCCTGAAACGATCCTGAAATTCTCTTTCCTGCAGCACCTGTACATTTAACCTCCAGTACCCCTTCCCAATCTTCGGCACATCCAGTTCTAGACTCACCTTCACCTCACAATGGTCTGAAAAAAATAATGGCACCACCTCTGCCGACATTACTTCCTGTCTACCAGGCAAAAAAATATAGTCCAGCCTACTCCTAGCTCCCCCCGAATTCCTCCATGTGTATCCCGGCCCCTCCGAGTGGACAGACCTAAAGGCATCCACCAGAGAGAACTTTTTCAACATAGGTAGGCTTGGATCCGCTCTCTCAAATGAAACATTCAGATCGCCCCCAAAAATAACGCACCGGTTTGTGGCTAAAATGACATACAACTCACAAAATAAAACCCCATGGAGACTTAGTGCATAAACATTTATCAAATGGAATTTTGCATCCCTCCAGTCCACATCCACCACCAACACCTTTCCCTGAATAAAAGAAAAACTGTCAATAACACTAAACTCTTTAGATCCGAACAGAATCCCCACACCTGAGGAACGCAACCCCCTCCATACTCCAGTATGAAAGACCTCTATCCCATTCCTTCGAAAAGACCTTACAGTCCGTCCTCGACCCCAAGTGTACCTCTTGCAGGAAATAAATTAGTGCCCGGTTCCCTGCACACAATTTAAATACCCCCCTCCTCTTTACAAAACCCCTCAGACCTTGTGCATTGCGCGTCATCACGCTTAACACCATTTTCCCATTTTATACAAACATCAACCCTTTCCCTTAGAGCCCATCTCACCCTCTTCCTCTGCCGGACCCTCCCTCTTCTTGCCTGCTTCCTCCGCCAGTTTCTCTAACTCCCGGACCACTCTGTCTTCTGAGACTGCCACCTCTTCCACCGGAACCACCAGGCCCGTTTCTTCTGCCCTTTTCCCCTCCTCTGTCTTCTTTTTAGAGGCCCCCGCTTCTTCTACCCCCTCAAGACCTGCTCCAGCAACCCCCACCTTCTTTCTCTTCTCATCTCCCCCGTTCTGCATTTCTGGGGGGCAACTTTTTCATTGTCACATTTTCTTGCCATATGCCCCTCTTCACCACACAAACTACACACAATTTGTGCCTCACAGTCCTTTGCCATGTGCCCATACCGAAAACACCTCCTGCAGTATGTTAGCAAACCAGTGTACGTCAAGAAGCCTCTGTCTGACCCGATTGAAAAAACGGCTGGCAAGTGCTTCACACCACCTATTCCATTTGGATCTCTATTAAGCCTCACTAAAATATGCTGCTTTCCATTCCATACGCCATATGGGTTCTTCATCCTCACCTCTGGCTTTATTACGCTACAATACCTCCCTAAAAAAAGTTCCACATCCTCTAAGGAGATTCCCAAAAGCACTTTCACCTGGCCCATCTTTTTATATCTTTCAAAAACCTCCAAAGACGAACTTTCACAATCTAATGTGGCATTGTACAAGCCTTGCCTCTGGAAGTCCTGTATGCAAAACATACGATCCTCGTCTACAGCAAACAGGTTAATAAATACTTCCACAATAATCTCCTCCCTTCGTAGCTGCGCAACATTCACCCTCAACGTATTTCTTCTTCTCACTCCTCCTGTAGCAGATTCTGGCGACAGGCCTTCCATCCTGTCCTCCAGGTGCCGACATTCCCTCTTGCTCAGTCTGTAGATTTTCCTTCAAGCAGAACCAAAACCTTCAAGAAACCAAAACTTCTCTTGGGATAAACCCCTCTGGGAGAGATTATGTTCCAGGCTGCACCCATCATGCAGGCTCAGGAAATACGATCAACGTTCTGACAAGAGACAGACTGAAACGCAGGGTTTAAATACACAGGGGGAGACGAGATATAATGGGGATTAGGTGTGTGGAAACGGAGAAGGGAAATGACAAACAGGTGAGTGTAATGAAACAATGAGGGAAGCTGATAATTCACTAACAAGGTAACACGTAATACGTGGACCGGATTCACACATAACACATAGACTTGAACATGAACTGGGTAGTAAAAGACAAGTGCATACAATTAGAGAAGAGAAAGTGGAAACAAGAGTCAGCTGTAATAAGAGAGAAAATCAAAGAAAGATGATCAGCGATTGAATAGGTAGAAAGAGAGACAGCTGCAGATAGAAACTAAGATTACGTAAGTGAGTTTGTTAATTAGTACAAACCCTAAATCTAATATATTAGCATGCATGGACCATAAACTAACCTATGACATTGTTGCTGGTTGTCAATGGCAATCCAGTGTCACTGGTTGGCATAGATTTTTGTGATATTTGTAAGACTAAAGTAACAACTTAATTTAGAAAAGAATTACAAAAAGTAATTATTTTTGTAATTCTAATAAATTTTTATAATTCTTAAAGGGTAAAATGTATATTGTAAGAAGGGTAGGTACATCTTTTCAGTCAAATGACTTATTATTTAATTATATCTTTCTACACACATCTTTGTAAAGAAAATGTTAATGACCAAAATAAAGTAAACTAACTTAATTTAGGGTAAATTTGAATCACAGTCTATGTCAACTGTAGCATTTATTAAATTTTTTTGGAAAAGCCTAGCATTTTAATTGTTGATTCACAACATAGTACATTATGTGGCTCTTATTGTGCACTTTTTATATTTTGCATTCTTTTAAATAATTCAGGGTAGAAGATGCTTCTGCTCTGGACAGTCCTGGACCCTCTGCTCCTGCACCTTCTCCTGTTGCTGCTGCTCATCCCCGCAGGACTCTGGTGACGAGGTAAAGGAGGCCCTGCTCTTGTTCACCATGAGGAGCTCCTAAAAATAGAGTCTGAGGATGGATGGCACGACATGGCGGATGAGGATGAAGAGCCTCATCAGTTCCCCTTCTGCCCCCGGAGGACCCCATGAGTGCAGCTGGACCTTCAGCAGGACTACAGCCCCCTGGATCTCTTTCGGCTATTCTTCAGCACAGATGTCCTCAAGCTCCTCTGTGACAACACAAATGGCATCGCAGCCCGCAAACATGCTCAGGGACAGCATACGCCATGGTCTGATGTGGATGCTGAGGACATGCAAAAATATCTGTCCATCAAGTCACCTGCTGCCCGTGACCTATGGAGGAAGGACTGGCTTCACAATCACCCCTTTCCCTGCAGTGTGATGCCGGGCTACAGGTATGAGGCCATTGGTGCATTCCTCCACATGAGCGACACAACAGCAGATGCCATCAATGACCAGCTGATAGGCTAAGCAGGTTATGATGGCCTGTTTCGCCTGAAGCCTTTGCCTGACCAGATCCGGACTGCATGCAGGGCTTACTACCACCCTCATCGGAACCTGGCCATTGATGAACGCATGGTATCCTCAAAAGCTTGGCATGGTATGAAACAATACTTTAAGGACAAGCTAACAACGTGGGGCTTCAAGTTATTTGTCCTGGCTGACAGCAAGATGGGCTACACATGTGACTTCAGTGTGTACCAGGGGAAAGCACTCACTCCAAGTGGGAACGGTTTCAGCTTTGATGCTGTTGTAAACCTGCTCCGGGTGCCATACCTTGGGACAGGCTACCATGTCTTTGTGGACAATTTTTACAGAAGCACGGCTCTCTTTCGGCATCTCCACCATATCCACTATGGAGCTTGCGGTACCATCAGGGAAAACAGGATTGGTTTTCCCAAGACCAAAGTGAATAGCCTCCCAAAGAAGGCTGTTCGAGGGGACATGCGGTGGATCAGAGATGGCCCCCTTCTGTATGTGAAGTGGAAGGACACGCGAGAGGTCTCGATGTGTTCTTCCATTCACAAAGCCTACAGTGGGAAGTCAGTGCAGCGGCAGGCAAGGAACCCTGATGGCACCTGGGCCAGACGTGCGGTCACCATTCCTGAGCCAGTGCTGGAGTACAACAAGTACATGGGGGGCGTTGACCTGTCAGATGCCCTCATCAAGTACTTCAGCGTAACTCAGAAGACCAGGCACTCGTACAAAAAGCTGTTTCTCCACTTTGTGGACATCGCTGTTGTGAACAGCTACATCCTTCACAAGGAGATGGCTCTGGAGAAACAGCACAAGCCAATTACACAGAAGCTCTTTAGAGAGATTCTCTGTTTACAGCTAGCTGACTGTGGGAAAGAGAGCACTGAGGGTGAGGGTGAGATGGAGATGGCAGCTGCACAGCCACAGGAGGCAGCAATGGAGCAGAAGCCAGAGGGCTGCTTTTCTGTAGCAGTCACAGATGTGAGCAACACAGATCCTCGGGAAAAGACCACAAAAGAGAGGAAGTACTGTGTTCACTGCCTCAGCCTGAAGAGGAGAAACAAGACCATCTTCAAGTGCAGGTCTTGTGATGTTCCTCTCTGCATAATTGCAAACCGCCTCTGCTTCACTGAATGGCATGACCTCAGGAGCAGGCAGGCACTGTGACTGATTATGCAGCCCAGTGTCTGTCATTTAATCTGGCGGACAACAATTTTATGCCACACATTTCAGCGGCATTTAAAATACGATTTGGTTATTGAAGAATGTGATGAACAGTTTCAAATGGCTCTTATAATATACGCAATATTTTTTTCGGACAATGTTTAACCTTATAGATTAAATTGTGCTCAATTTTGACTGTTTTCTGAGTGTTTTCTTACTTTTAGACTAGTCGACTAGTTTAAACGTCAGGGAAATTAGTCGTTAGGAACATCCCTAGTGATAATGATGGGGAAAAGTATAAAACAAGAAGAAACAGCATCCTGGTTACATGTCAAAATGGCACTGAGACAATGCAAACCCCACTTGGTGCTGGGAACTAAATTTGATGGAGCATAATGAAATGAGATGGGGTACATATAAGGAAGCTTGGCAATTGATTAGTGGTGATGTAATATTACATGATCTATGACATTATTATAAAGTGTTACCCAATATCTCAATATATTATCGCTTAAATGAGTCAACAATTATTAATTTATTTTAGCTTATGGTTTTTCAGTGTTGATGTCTTTTTGTGGATTTGTGTAGTATGAGGCTAATGAGACTAGCATACATTTAATCCTAAAGATAACAAGGTCAGGAGGTACCAGATAACCGTATTCACGGACAATAATCTGGTACCTCCTGACATTGTTATCTTTAACATTAGTTTTATGGTCGTACCGTTAGCCTCATGCACGGCATAATCACAGTGAGACACTGAATGGTTTCATTCATGCCTCAGAAGCTGATTAGTTATGAATGCATATTGTAGGCAAACATTATGTTGGTTCTTGTGCAATATTCCACTCTAATGCCTGACATAAAATATTTGCAGGTATGCTTATTATTGACAATCCCTAATCCTTTACTTAATAAACTTTAAGCTTAATAAGCTTTAAGAGGTCATCCGGGTAGATTGAATACGGCTGCAGATTTTCTGAGGGCGAAATGGAATATTCAACTGGAAAATATATAATATAATTTTAGTTTGACGCAGCCTAAGAATAGCAGCCCCCTGCATGTAAACCTAAGTTTGCTGCTTAGTGTTTTTAATGTCTTAATTGGTTTGATATGAATGGCATGATTCAAACTGCACACCACTCTCAACCACGGAATATAGGCTACATGATTTAATGAGACAAAAACAATTTTTAGTACCACCGGATAATACATACAGACAGCAAACATCAGCATTCAAAGCCACCCCACTTTAATTATAGATTTAAATCATAAAGCTGGGTGGTTTTAAATGTTGACATATGTCTGGACATATTACCTAGTAGTACTGAATGTAGTTTGAAATTATGGTTAACTATTTTACCATACTGTGTGCTACAGGAGAATTTTAATAAATATAATGATACAGAACAATATCATTCTGTACCAAAGGTGAGATGGTACAGAATGATATTTTATAGTATGTTGTCTGTTTTCTGTTCTTATGTGAGTTACCAAAAAATTATATCCTAATCCTAATACATCCTATTATATCATTAGAGGCAAGTTACAGGAGACTATTAATGATTATTGGGTTAGACTAATGCTGGCCCTGAGAAATAGAAGGCAAAATCCAGTGTGAAAATCCTTTTTTTGTATGTTTTGTTGCTCTCTTCCATTTCTTTTTTCATTTCACTGCTCTGCAGGTCTATCCTGGGGGAAGAAAAGCCTAGTTAGGCCCAAGACAAGTGAGTGATCTATAGTTTTTGCTTGGACAGATTGTGGGCAAGGTTGCAGAGATTAGTCACATATGGGCCTTAAAAGCAGCAAATTGTGGCCTTTCTTTAGCGTTGTTGATAAGGCTAAAATGAAGGAAGCCTTCTTATCAGCCCACCGCTACCCATAAATCACAATTGCCTGTTCCCTGTGTTACCCTGGTGGTTCCTATCTGCATCCAGTGCTGGAGAGATCCCACCACCACACAACAATCACACTGCTAGCCTTCTAATTCCTCCTCTGCCTGGCGGTGCGGCATGGTGCTTTTTCCTCCTTATACACAGTAGTCTTCAAAGAGGGAATCACTCTCTGTTTGAGTACTATCAGATTTTAATCCAGGGAAAACCCACACTTCAGAGTGAATGAAATAAATGGAAGTGAAAACATTATTTAATGGGATATTGTGTTCCTTTGTTTTACTGTAAGTAAAGAAAAATAGAGTGGATAGCGTGAGTTTCAAAGAGCCTGTGTAAATGATTCACACATTTCATTATTTCTTTCTTTTTTGTAATTAAATTGCTCCATTGGTACTGTTTCTTGTGTCTCAAAACCATTTTAATTCAATACAATGACATTCATTGTTACATTCCCTGATGTGTCTGGAGCAGATCAGTGAAGATTTTAGTGACTGAATTCACTGAACTGCTTTATGTGCTAGCCCCCATGAGTACTGATGGTGCAGAGGCAGTTACTGTGTGGTATGGCCACATTTAAAGCCGTTGGAAAATGTACAGAATCTAAGACCATGTGAAAAAACATGATAGCGTGTAACATGCTGTAAAGAGAAAAATGATAAGGGTTCCTTGTGAGGGAACGAAGAAGCCAGAGCTCGGACGCACGACAGGTAAGAAAAACACTTTGATCCCTACAGCAGTCAGAGAAGACTACAAACTTTGAGACTGATTGAAAAGATGCTGAGAAGTTTGCGTCTGCTCACTCACCAGTGTAATGTTAGAGCCACCCCCGCCTATTCTCTCATTATATAAATCAATGGGAGTGCAGTAAGGACACAGCACACCGAGGCAAAGATTTTACAAGCTGGTAGTGGAAACGGGCAGTGGGTGTCCGGGAGATGGATGACTCAGAGCGGTGGTGGAGAGTAAAGCTGGGTGACTGGAGAGTGAGCCTAACTGTTGAAAGATTAGGTCCAGAGCATTTATCTCTGCTTGTAAATGAATGACTGGGCAGTGTTGTTCCTGCCAGACAAGGGTATTGGAACAAGAAGCTTAAGATGTTATCGCGGAATTCAGTGCCTGTAAACAGTCTGAAGATTATTAGGGCCAGTTAAAAAAAAATTATAAATTAGAAAATGTTCACAAACAATCCAGAGCATTAATTAAACAATTTCAGATGTAAAAATGGTGAGATTATGTAACCTTTGGACTTTATCGTCTCTTATCAATCTCAAAAGTCAAATTTGCCTTTACCTGTGGCTGTCAGAGACCTGTAGATTCACTAATGGAAGGGTCCTTGGTCAGGTGACTGAATGGCCTTGTCCCATTACTCACGCCCAATCACAATGTCCACCCTAAGCCCTAAGGACTGAGCCCCCACAGACTTTGGGTGATGTCACATGCATGCCCAGCATGAGTGTGTGAGAGTGCAAGGGCTCGAAATGGTAATGGTCCAAATAAGAGGAATGGGACAGCACTTTGCAATGTTATATGTTGCCTTGACAACGCCTGTCACGCATGCAAGATGTTTATGACTATCGCCGCTTTAGAGCTCTTGCCGATTTTACAGTGGGACAGCCCTGAACCCTCGCGGACTTATCGGGAATGCGCCTCAAAGTCTGTGAGGGCAAGACAGAAACAGGCATGACACAGACATGGGTCAGAGACTGGACGGGTCAGGAACTTGGAGGGTCAGAAACTAGGAGGTAGCTGGCTCTGCAGCTCAGGACAGGCGGGTAGCTGGCTGTGCAGCTCAGGACAGGAGGGTAGCTGGCTCTGCAGCTCAGGACAGGCGGGTAGCTGGCCCTACAGCTCAGGACAGATGGGTAGCTGGCTCTGCAGCTCAGGACGGGTGCGGGCGACCAGGGTCAGGAACGGCCGGGAACAGGCGCGGGGCCCGCGCGGGCAGGTGCCATCATGGAGAGCCGCAGAAGAGCCAAAAACAGTACGGGTTGCTGCGGACAGGAACAGGTGGGAACAGACACTGGGAACCGAGGTCAGCGTCAGGCGCTTAAGCCTGGGGAATCAGGCGCTTCGGCCTGGGGTTCAGGAACAGATGCGGGGGTTCCCTCGGATAGCGCGGGGGTCCACGGTCAGGGACAGGCACTCAGCCTGGGGACCGGACAGGCATGCAGCCTGGGCATGAACTGGGGAGCCTGGGTAGGAAAATGGGACCAGGGTACGAACCGGTAGCCAGGGGTAGGAACCGGAAGGCCAGGGGCAGGAACCGGAAGGTCAGGGGCAGGAACCGGAAGGTCAGGGGCAGGAACCGGAAGGTCAGGGCAGGAATGGACAAGACATGACGAGAACACACGAGAGACACAGGGTAAACAAGATGGTCCGGCCCCAAACACAGAATCGGGGCAGAATAAATACACAACATGACGAGGACAGCACGAGCAACAAGTGGGGGAAGGCTAATGAGGACATGAGAGGGAAACACAATGCAGGTGCGGGGAGTGAGAAACACGAGGGGAAAACCAGGGACGGAACACAGGGACCTCACAAAAATAAAACAAAAACGCACGGACGGTCCTTCTGTATTGCCCGGAGATGATCCAATGAGTATTACCGAACAAAACTTCATTTAAAACTTAATTTTCACTAACTGCTTCTGACCATAGTAGGCTGTGGCCTCTGGCAAGCTGGCAACTGCACCGCTGCCTTGCCATGATAAACAATTTGGGAGCTAAAGTCTATGTGAGTGTCTAGCTCAGGGGTGGCCAACCCTGGTCCTGGAGAGCCGCAGGGTCTGCTGGTTTTTGGTTTCACCTTAAATGTGACAACTACTTAGACCAAAGAAACCAGGTGAGGTGAGTTAACTGTGTAATTGACTGCTTTAATTTATCAATTAAGTGGTGAGTAACAACAAAAACCAGCAGACCCTGCGGCTCTCCAGGACCAGGGTTGGCCACCCCTGGTCTAGCTAATATTGCCTATAGAAAATAAGCTTTAGCTTGTGATGCTAGGTCGCGGGAGGTATATATTTGCAGGCCATAACTAACGTTACCATAATAGGCTACTTTATATCAAGGCAAGGCAGCTGCGCAGTTTCCAGCTATTTTCACATAGGAATTGTCAGGATTCTGTATATTGTTTGTTTATCTGTGTATTTATATTTATGGTTTCACTGTTCTGTGTTTTCATTGCCGTCACTCCCCTGTCTTTGCCACACTTTTCGGGAGCCTTTTATGATTGCGGTTTTTCTCTGTATTTCCTCTGTCATGCACTTCCTTCTTAACTAATTATCTCATTGTATATTATACTAATTAACAAACTACTACTAACAGCTTAGATTTAGGTTTTGTACTAATTAACTTACTCACGTAATCTTAGTTTCTATCTGCAGTCTCTCTTTCTACCTGTTCTGATTCTGCTGATCATCTTTCTTTGATTTTCTCTCTTACTACAGCTGACTCTTGTTTCCGCTTTCTCTTCTCTAACTGTATGCACTTGTCTTTTACTACCCAGCTCATGTTCAAGTCTGTGTTATGTGTGTATCTGGTCCACGTATTACGGTCCTTGTTAGTGTATTATCAGCTTCCCTCATTGTTTCATTACGTTCACCTGTTTGTCATTTCCCTTCCCCGTTTCCACTTACCTGATCCCCATTGTAGCTCGTCACTCCCTGTGTATTTAAACCCTGCGTATTTCCGGAGCCTGTGATTGTAAAGCCAGTGATTTATCGAGATTCCTGAGACACCCTTCTGTTTTCTGACTCCGTGTTTGCTTTTCGATTCTGTTTGTTTGCTTGTGTTATTTTGTGGTTTTAACTTTTTTATTGTTTTGTGACTTTGCCTTTACCTGCTGTTTTTGCACCTCTGCCTGTGATTTCCCGGTTTTGATTCTTGGACTGACTATTCTTCTGCCTTTTGATTTGGCACTGTCTCTACATCTGATTACCTGGCTTTTGATCTGGACTGAAATAAACGTTCCTTATTGTTACAACCTGGTCTGCGTTTGGGTCTCCACAAGGAATACATTGCGCAGCGGAGACGAACCAACCTAATGACGTCACGACCGCAGTTAGTCCAAAATGGCTGTGCCCTAGTGGAGAAACGGCAAACTAACTTCTTTTTGCAGCCCCATCTCATTTAAGATAAAAAGCTAATGAACCAGACCCACTTTAGTGAGTGCTTCATGTCCCCTTTAATGCGCCCATAGTCAAATCATCTTGGATAGTATTGTTGGGTCATAACAGTGTTGTAGAGGAAGGCATTGTGATATCATAAGCAGTGTAATATTACAGCATCAACATTTTTTTCAAAATGTGCCCATTGAAGCCCATTCATTTTTTTGCCAATAAAAGCTCAATTATCTAAAGTGTATGGTATAAAGGTAAAAAGTAATAGCAACCTGGAGGGTTGTGAAAAGTCAACGGACAAAATAGAATAACTTTTATTTTCCCATTAGTGAACTTCAGTTGTAGCCCCAGCAACAACAAAAAAGACATAGACAGTGGGGCAGACCCACAACACACAAACAAACATGTCAAATAAAGACATTCAATAAAATCATTGCATTCATCAAACTAATTAAGTGAATTTAAGTGGAATACAGCCATGATAAAAAATTGCCCTCGCTGTCCAGTGCCAACAAACGAAATCCACCTCCACGACTTTCCTCCATGCACAGTGTTGCAGTCTCTGTACACTGTCGAACTGCGTCAACCTTCCCAGTCGTCGTCTCATTCCTCCGCCGCATTATCTTTTCCTTCTGTTCCCTGGTTTCCTTTTGGAGATTGCCTGCACTCCCGGTCAGTCCCGACATCTTCAACTCCGGTTAACTTGGTAAACTTTGTTGCTGCAGATCCAACAAACATTCCCGAGCATATGTTGCGAATGGTAACGACCACAAACGAAATTATCATGACTAGACAATTCGTCATTATAAAAATGAGCAGCAGGGGTGCCCTGAACAATCTCTAGCCCGCTTCCCTGTACCACAACAGACACACAGCCCATGAAAAAAACAAAAGACAAAAGCCAGACACAACAAAATACATTCAAATTAACAAACACGAGAGACAGCTGGACTAGTTGTCACCATTACAACGCCACGTGATGTAGGCGTGGGGTCTGGGGGTCCTCCCCCAGAAAAATTTTAGCCTTTTAAAACGAATTTCCTGCATTTATACACAACATCACACAGGGCATTTTCTAAAATAAAATGTTTAATTTATGAACATTCTGGAAAAAATAATTATTATATAAAAATAATAATTTCAAAGCCCTAGATGAGATTTCAGATGCTTTCATATAAAGCTAAAGTATAGGCTAATCAGTATATTAGTGGATAAGATCATTTTATTACATTTTAAACCCACCTCCACCCCCCTCATCTCATAGGAGGACAACTTTATTTATGCCCAATAATACCAAATCATTATCTAATGTTATATGGAAACAAGTATATTAAATATGAGCTATATTCCTTCATCATTTCAGTCTCTTTGTGCTATTTTCTATTTACATGTGAAACTACGTTACTGTAACTGGCTCATCATTTTCATTTATATTTTAGCCATATTCCCCTCTTTTTTATGCCTGAGACGCCGGGGGGCTTGCCTGCATTGACAGCTGCCGTTTCGCTGTGAGGGTGATAGAGAACATAAGGGAGGGAGAGAGACAGACATGATAGTGTATTTTAATATATGTGAAGTACTCCCAAGTTTGAGGAAAGTTGCCTACGGCTGACTATAGCCAACACGCAGCAGTAGGCTAGCTAACACACACACGGGCGCGCACACACACGTGCAGCCAGCTAATGCAATGCTGCAGATGTTTAGCAGAATTGCAGCAATAACAACTCGGCTAGATGCAACATGTAATCGATCTATTTAAAATCAAATCTCCCAGACGGAGACTCTCGCCACTATCCTCAAGACACGGCCAGGCTAGATAATATTATATCCTAAGCAATGCATAACAGTTAGTTATCAAGAAGAGACAGCATAGATTGACCAAATAAACTTTTCTCTCTCTCGCTGCGTCTCCATGTTTTATATGGCCAAATCAACCAATCAGATATTAGAGAAATATATTATTTAGATGCGGTATTTTTATGATTGGCCGAATCATCTGTAGCTCTAATAGCCTACTGAGTAGCGCCGATTTCATATTGCCGGATTAAATTTTTTCTGGATTTGACTTTGAGGGGGCAGGCGGAGCATTTGGGGGGGCATTGCACCCCCTAGACACGGCCCTGCTAATAAGCCTGCTTACATAGCTAGTTGTAACTTTTCCTGAATTAATCTTCAGTTATGAGAATTGCATATAACATTCTGCTCAACAGGCCATGTGATTTAGAAAGCGGATCTGCTCCACTTTCTAATTAACGTTAGCGACAATGCTAAAGTTGTAGCTCACGATAACTGTGCCTAGAGCTGAAACGTTTTGCTAGCTAGCTAACGTTAGATACCCACAAACCTGTTGCCTACCTAGCTAGCTCCACTACATATTATAGCTGGGTTTAGAACTAACTGTAGCTAATGTTGGTGTTATGATTGTTTATCGTTTATAGCTTTAGTTTGCTATAACTGCCATAGTCCTCAGTGGCATCATTTGAGTATGGCAGAGTATGGCTCTTACGCCACTGGTTGTCCTACACAAATGATTTGATTGTTGGATGGGTCACGGGCCGGCTATTTCAATGACACTAGCTAGCTGCAGAGTTACGTGAACGTTAGCGCTAGGTAATTCGCTAACCAAACAGCTTGTTAATAATGTAGTTAGCTAACAAGATAGATATTAAACATTTTTAGTGGCATTGAATTTAGATTTCTTCTATATCAGACAAGTAATTTCTTTACTGTACAGGTTTTCGACTTTACTTCTGACAGGTTTCGACAGAAGTGTCTGGTACTGACGTCATTATCAGTCTGATGTTGAGGGTGACGCAGCTGTGTTTTTGTGGCACCGCACTGTCTGCTGTCTGGTCGCTCACGCCTTTAGGCTGGTGCTCACAGGTGAGACAGCATACTGCCCCCGTCCGGTTCATATCTTCCTTTGGGCTCGATTTCAATCGCTGTTTCAATCGTGATCGTATTGGGGTCACATACAACTTATCAAAACTCGCAGAAATATTAAAAAACCACTCTTAGGCCAAAACAGATCACACTGTAAAAAACTCAAAAACACTCAAAAGATCTCAAGTAAAAACGTTAATAACAATTGATAACATATGTCATATCACAAAAACATATCATATCCTACATTAATGCAACACAGGCTACATATCAAATCAGACAAAAACGCAGACAGACGCAACAAAAAAACTTATTAAGACGCACCATCAAAAACACAAAAAGACATTCACAGTTACTACAGTCAGTTAACCTATTTTCGGTTCGGGAAAAAAATATACCCAAAAAAAGAAGGCTTTTGTCCCCCCCACTTTTTCTAATCTCAAAATGTATTTCGCATTGCCCACCTGTCTCTGCTGATTTCGGAGTTCGGCAGTCTCCAGATGAATCCATTCCGCAACTATTTAAAAACATAATTCAATAAAAACGAACTTTAGCTATCGTAAGCGTAGTCGGGTCAGACTCGAGAGGAGCTCGCTCAACTGTTTGCCTGTGGTCTTGACAAGAGCCAAGTTTCTGTCACTGCAAGGTAATGAGCAAAACCTGGTATGGATTTTCAGAGGTGGCTACTCTCACGCAATTAAAGCGGAATGGATTCATTTGGAGATGTGACTCGTCTCTGTCCTGAGGTGATTCATCCATCTAGGCCGGTTATGGACAGACTCTCACACGA